>QBDW01000909.1:0-57007 GCA_003261595.1 Maconellicoccus hirsutus
TTGTCTTAATTAAAAAACCTAAATTCACCGTTAACAGGGATCACTTTAAAACGAAAAAATCTCCATTCGAGTTTCTTAAAATTGGTGTAAAAAATGTTGGAGGTGTAGGGTAGGCTATTTATAAACAACCGATCACTCACTGTCAGTATGTGTCTTCTGTGTACTGTCTAGTGTCTAGTGTCTACGTCTACCGGCTGGAATTCGCATCACGAACTGTACCTACAGCTACGTAGGTAAATGTCTAAGGCTAGCGTCACACGAGCTGTTTTTAGCCGGCGTCCAAATAAACGCGCGTTTTCATCTGACCGCCGGTAGATTTTTTAACAAATTGTCACACGAGCGTTTTTTAACAAACGTCATTTTCATTAGTCGATGAAAATGGATCCAAATGTATTGATTCTTTATAGTGCGTTTAAATACATCCAAAAAAAGAGAAAAAATCGAAGATTTTGGATACACCCCGTAATTAGTACTCGATATATTACGGGACATTTTTATTTACGACATCCAAAGTTAGAGATGTATCCGGAAAAATTTTTTGACCATTTTCGGATGTCAAAAACATCGTTTAACGAACTTTTAGATAAAATAAAAATTGTTTTATTAAAAAAAGATACCAACATGAGAAATGCTGTACCTCCAGATGAAATGCTAGCTGTCACTTTACGGTAAGTTTGCATTACCTACTACTGTTATTTTGTAAATTAATTAGCGAACAACTTTGTAAACGTCAGCAAAAAACAAAATTTTTATTTAAAATTACATTTTTTATTGGTAAAAAAAATAAAGAAATAAAAGTAGCAAACATAAAATTTCTGAAAAAATTATAAAATGAAAATTGAAAAAAAAAAATATAAAAATATAAAAATTACGTAAATGAATGGAAAAAATGGAAAAAGTAGAAAGAAACTTTAAAATTAGTCGAAAGAAGGTGAATTCTGAGCTGAAAATTCAGCTGTGGATTGGTTATTATTCCAAGGAGAGGTTACACTATGTGGAGAAATAGAATTACTCGTATTACTTGACATTGGTCGTGGATTATTTTGGGTTACAATGGTTCCAAACTCAGAAGGAGTAGGTGGAATTTGAGAATAACTGGGATGAAAGAAATTAGAATAAGGTGGAACATGGTAAGCTTGTTGTACAGGGGGTGATAACAATGCTTTGAGATTTTCCATAACATTCATACGAAATTCCAATTTTTTAACCTCGTTTAATTTTTTCACAGAAGGCAGCAAGGACTTAAAAAATGACATATCATCGTCTTCTTTTTGTTCAGTATTTTCTGCATTTGTTGAAGGAGTTGAAAGATTCTTTGAGGCTAATTTTATATAACTGGACAGTTCTTCTTCGAGTGTTGCTTTTCGACGTGGTTTTTTTCTAAGTAAAGGAGTATTTTCACATGGATTTGGTTCTGAATTCGGAGTATTTTCACACGGATTTGGTTCTGAATTCAAATTTTGATCACTAACTGAAGGCTCCTCAGCTTCGTCTGTGTCGTCAGTTTCCCCATGTTCTTTTTCAAAATTCTCACGTAAACTAGATTCAGTTGCTCTAGGAGTGCTACATTTATCTAGAAATCCCAAATGGTCTGCGAATATGTATTTATGAAGTGGTTTTCTAGCACTGCCAGTACCGCATTTCAATTTTTTTTTATATTTCATATAACTATCGCGTAACGTTTTCCATTTAGCCATTAATCCTTTTTCTAAAAAAGAGAAATATATATGTGCAATCAATAAATAATTTGAAATCAAATAAATATCACTTTTTGAATTAATCTACCAAAACAGGTACTTGGCTTCCGGGAACAGTTTGGCAGATATAGCGCATACGTATTGCATTGGACGATCAACAACAGGTTATATTGTTCAAGAAGTTTGTGCAGTTATATGGCAGATTATGAAGGCAGAATGTATACCAGAGCCAACCAAGGAAAAATGGTTACAAGTTGCTGATGGTTTCCAAAAAAAAGCTTATTTCCCACACTGCATAGGAGCCGTCGATGGAAAACATATACGAATAAAAAATCCGCATCGTAGTGGCTCACTATTTTTCAACTACAAAAACTTCTTTTCGACCATCCTGCTAGCTATTGCAGATTCAAATTATTGTTTTGTGTATGTAGATATTGGGTCCTATGGAAAAGATTCTGACTCTACTATATTTCAAAATTCAAATTTTTGGAAAAAATTAACCGAAAGAAGATTAGATATTCCTGATGCGGCTCCTATGCCAGGCACCAATAAAAAGTTGCCTTATGTGTTTGTGGGAGATGAAGGTTTTGCATTGTCAAACCACGTTCAAAGACCATATGCCGGAAAATATTTACCTATGAAAAAAAGAATATTCAATTATCGACTAACATTAGCTCGTCGATACGTTGAATGTACTTTTGGTATTTTATCCAATAAATGGAGAATATTTCACAGACCACTAGATACCAGCATTGATTTTTGCGATGACATTGTGAAAGCTTGCTGTATTCTCCATAATTTTGTGAGATTACGTGATGGATTTCAATTAGAAGATACTCTACAAGTTATTGGATGGGAAGATGCAGTTCAGAATAAAAGGTATTCATTTGGAAATCATACAGATGCATTTAAAATACGTGATGCATTTGCCAACTATTTCACAGATGAATCTGGTGCTATACCATGGCAATCGAGGGCTATGGACTTACGTTAATTATTTTAATTTCATTATAAAATTTACCTAATTTTACTGAAACTTACTTACCGATTAATTTTTTGTCTTCATCACTTCTTTGTTCAAAACCATCCAACAAACTAATACAAATTTTATTCCAACCATCATTTTTTTTATTTCTGTCTTTATAACTAATATTTGATGGATCCCACAGTTCGGGATATTTACAAATTTCGTTTATTAAAAGTTCGGAGTTGACTTCCATCGCGAAAATGAGAACGCCGTTGGCAAAAATCACGCTCATGTGACCACTTGCATATACCTTATCGGTAGACATGGCGCCAGTAGCTACCGCCGGCATGGTTTCTTCAGCGTTTATTTTGCCGCCGTTTTTTAGCCGGCGGCTAGTTTTTTGAACGCGCGTTCATGTGACAGCATCAATATGTTCATGTTGATTTTAAAACGCGCGTTTATTTGGACGCCGGCTAAAAACAGCTCGTGTGACGCTAGCCTTAAAGCTGAAAAGCAGAACGACGACGTGAAAGGCGGACGTAAACGCGAAGAGCGAACCGAGAAGGAAAAAAAACCCCGACGAAGCGCTCGACATCGTGTTTATTATTATTTCAACGCGGTACGTATCGCGCGAGCAGCGAAGTACCGCGCACGCGTCGCCGTCGCGCGGACGTTGAACTTGACGATATCGCGGTAATTACGACGACGAATACGCGCAAAATTGACGATTACACGGCCAACCGTATCGACGACGAATGCCAAAAAAAGCGCCAAGGGGTTGAACCAGGCGAAACCAACGAAAAAAGGGTGCTTTTTAGTTCGTTTCCATCTGGAGAAGTCTTAAATCGAATTATCTTTTTCGTCGCATTACGCGCGATAATCAACTTCAAAATATACTACGATGAAGACATACGCCGAAGTAGGTAGATTAAAGATGAGATACGAAACAGGTGAATTCTGCATCGGTAAATTAACGATGGGCATCCTGAGCACGCGAGACCTACTCGTCGTCCGCCGAATTACCAACCCGACGCACCTAGCGAGCTATTCGCAAATTCCTTCGTCGAACAGAAAATCGATATTTTTCATCGAGATTTCCCTCCCTCCCTCGTCGCCACGCCATCGTAACGAGATTCGCGTAATTTTTACCAGAATTTCATTTCGGGAATTTTTCTCATTAAATTTTCCCTACGAATTCGTTTAACTTTGCGAGAATTACATTCGAGAAATTTTCCTCCTTTATCGAATTTCGCTCGAAATTTATTAAAACTTTTCGCAGTTTCGTCCTCGAAAACGTTTCTAATTTTTTGCTCCTTTCGCCGAATTTTCTTCAATGCACGAAAAGGAAACCGCGACGTTAATGAAAGGAAATATTCGCCAAATAATACGTCTCCGCGTTGTCACAATTATTACTAAAGGTCGCCGGACGTCGAAATGATGCAGTTCTGCGATTCGAGCCTTCCTTCCTTCTTTCCTTCCACCAATCAACTATGCATATATACTCGTCAAGGACGCGAATACGTTTGTTAACGCGACACACAACAGTAAAGTTGACTTGAGAATCTTCCACTTGGCGCAGGTGGTAATCTTGTAGCAATACTACTGCGATAACGTGTCCGAAACGAAAACCATGGAGTGGTTCTCCACAATTCCTTGATAGAACACCGATGATTTGTCAGCGGCATTTTTTAGCTCCGGGGTTTGCCGTAATACAAGACACTTCTCAGCGTTTCTCCATTCGTTATTTTGTTTCATAATTTTTTTTTGCATGTGTCACGAAACTCAATACCTTCAATTTACCTTTTGAAAGGCGAAATGACACTTTTTACAGTGACATAAGCAATACATGGCACGTGTCATCAGAACATGACACGTGTAAATGTAGCATTTCATTGTGTTCATAATTCACCACACGGATTACGAAATTTAACGGATTCAATACATCTTCGAACGACGATACGATACTTCTGATCATGATTCGGACTATGCGTAACACGTGTCATCACATCAAGACACGTGTAAATGTGATTTTTCATTACTTCCACTACTTTTCACACATGTTACGAAATTTATTACGTTTAATTTACCTTCAAAAAAGCTGACACGATGCTTCTTATCATGATCCGTGGCATGAAAAACACGTGTCACCTAAACCAGACACGTGTCAATGCAGCTTTTCACCACTTTCGCTACACTTGATGCAAATTATCAAATTTTTCAAGATCAATTTTAGTTCTTATCATGATTTACACCGCGCGTAATACGTGTCATGATCCATATCAAATTTTAAGGTCGACACCACATATTACGAGATTCATCAAGTTTGATCTCCAACTACCACAAAAATATTACAGGATGCGTAGAAGTTGGCGCACACGTGTACAGTGCACGTGTCAATACACGTTTATGATGACACATCGTTTATATGACACGTGTTATAACATATCTTGCTCTACAATATAAAACGAAATTATATGACACGTGTCATAAATTATGAAACAGCTTGATTTATGCCTGGTTGCGTGATACGTGTCACAATAATAATGGTATAAACATCGTAACACCGGATTAACGCAGCTTCGTAACGATACCAACTTACAACCAAAATGAGTTATCATGGCATAATAAAGCAAGCAAATTTCACCTCAAGTGACACGTGTCACACAGAGTGAACATAGAAACTTGTCCGAAGATATAAACAGGTATTCACATGCTAGAGCCAAAATAACCACCAATTTAGCAGCATAAACACGTATTATGAAACTAACTACAGTAACGAAGTACACGAGCGCCAACGATGAAAAAATAATTTTTAAAACGAAATACACGTGTCAAAGGTAAAACTCTCGTTTACAAACAGATGCAACAGGCGTGACATGACACGTGTCAGATGTACTAATCTCGCGTCACGATGTCATGACATTATTATCGTGACACGTGTCATGCAACTGAGCATTCATCAGGCTCCGTCTTGTGATTCGTGACACCTGTCAAAAAGTTGCGTTTTATATTGCAGAGAAAGACGTGCACGGCACGTGTCTTCCAAACTAAGTCTCATCATGAACACGTGTGTTGACACGTGCATCTTAACACGTGTACATCGAAATTGCATTAGACTCTAAAATAACATCGTCGACGACGTAAAAACCGATTTGAACCTATCTTATATGAAATTTATCTCTGAGTAAACGTCGAATTCCTAAAATAGATACACATCTTCTAATAACGTATCAAATAACACCAACCGAAACCTAACACAATGCAATATCTCCCTTTACAATTTCACTCAGCTCCTCTCATCCTCCTCAACCCTTCCATCCTTATCAAATTTTCAAACGAATATAATCTCATCCGCGTCTCTACACCATTTCAGCAACACTCCGCATCCTCTGAACGACCAATTACGCCTTCGCTATTACGTATGCAAATCACGCCGACGAAAATGTTACAAAGCGGTTACGCCGCATCGCGTCGAAATCGTTTGATAAATTCGCGTAAACCGTAAAATACACGTCGACGTATCGCTCCGCTGCGAGGAGAAAAAATACGACAAGAGAGAAAAAAAAAGACGCGCAAGTATACCGAATCTGATGCCGAACGTTATGGAAAAACACTAAAAACCGTAACCGTATATAACGTTTATCACGGTGACCTATATAAAATCCATTAACGCGACAAAACCAAAGCGAGAGAGAATGATGCGGAGAGAAACCAGCGAAAGAAGCCAGTTTGCCGGCTCGTATTTTCCCTTCTTTTTCCTCCATTCCTCATCCTATCCGCCGCTTCGATACTCATCGATGTCGCGAGTTTTTTCACAAAGTCTTCGCAGCGTATTTTCGAAGGCGAAAAATCGCCCACTTTACACCTGCTCACGACTCGACATCGTCTTACGTGAAAAATCCCCGACGTTTCATACGACTCCGGGCACCTGGCCAATACATCATGCGAATATCTCCCTTGAGCAAACACACATGTTCGGACGATCGAAACACGAGCAGGCGAACGTCGAAAAACACGATGCCAGAAACAGCAACGCAATGAACGGAGACAAATCGGAGCCCAGAAAGCGAATTATTCGCCCAATGCGAACGTTAGGCCCTGTGGCGCAACGGATAACGCGTCTGACTACGGATCAGAAGATTCCAGGTTCGAATCCTGGCAGGGTCGATGGATTTTTTCGCCTTTTTTATCGCATTCTTCAACTCGTCGTTCGCCCCGAGGGTTCCTCCACCGAATGATGTGTAGCCGGCGATAACCGCCGCGGAAACGAGGCGAGAGGTCGAGGAAAGGAATAAGGATTTCGATCAAGGACGAAGTCTACATACGCGTTCTACGTTCGAACACGTATATTATGTTCGTGTCGATAAAAACCATTAGAAATGACCTTTAGTACGAGTTTAATTTTAACTTTTATCGCAAGCATACCCGAGTATTTTAAAATACCCCCTCTCGCGTCCTTCTCCCCAAAGCGGGATGTTATTTTTACGAAACTTTTTTCCTGCTTTTTTCCCCCTTCTCCGTACGAGTTGAATTTTCAACCGATGTTTTGGTGATATTATTTCTACTCGTTTTTTTCGTCAGAGGCGATGTCTTCCACACGAAAAATCATCTTTTACGAGACACCGCAGGTTCCAAGGTTTCGCCGAAGTGAGCCATTGACGCGAATTCTAAACACGTTCGCGATACAAGACGATGCACGTGTGACGGATTATATCGTTACCTGAGTTTCCAGCGATACAAGAAAGGGAGGGGGTAATTATCTAGGTTGCTAATTCCACAATGTTATTGATACTATGAATTCTTTGTTGGGGGGAGGGGGATGAGACTGAAGCTGAATTATTACCTTTTTGGTACAAAATGATTACAAATGTTTTCATTTCTTTTTTCGAAAATTTACCATAATTACGCGAATTGAATTCCCTCGTATCTCTCATTTCAGCACATTAAGCCGATTATTTTTTCAAACGAGATTTTTTTATCGTATATTAATGACGTCATTATTTGTAACCAAGGTAAATTTTATTTTGGGTTAAATCGATGACGTCACAACGTAGAAATACATCGACGACGACGCCACCATTTGTACGTTTATTTTGAATAAACACCTCGTTTAAAATTAAAAAAAAAATACTCAAAAAACGTTTAAAACAATTATTCACAATTTCAAAATTTGCAGAAAATTTAATTTGCCAGCTTACGTACTCGTATTGCTTTTTATTTGGAAGTAATTAACGTAGTAGTTTGCATTTGTGGAACGTCGATGTGAATTTATGACACAAAGATAAATTCGTAAATAAAATTTAAATTTGAATAAACACGCGTGATTCGGGCGAATTGTGAGATTTTTTCAGTTTTGTGTACAGAAAATTGCGCCATTGAATGTGATTAAATAATATTCATGAAAATAAGGAAATGGACCCTTCGTTTTCAATTTTACGTATTTTCTTACACCAACTTCCTTTTTAGCGCAGATTTTTTTGGAAAAAAAAAATCAAGCTAATGATTTTAACAAAAATTATATTGATTTTTTTCGTTAATTATTTCCTTACAAATGTCACTTTTTCGTAATTTTACGAGTTTTTAATGGATTTATCACGAAAAAAGAAGGAAATTGTTTACATTGAAATTACATTGATACTAACGGTTTCAGGGGTAAATTTGAACACACGGGGTCGTTTCGAACGCCGCAATACGAAATAAATTAAAAATTTCTTCCGTTACAATTCATCTACACAGTAACTTGGGGTGACTTTAAAAGTACGGGTCACTTTGGATGACACTCTTGAAGCGCTTTAAGGCTTTTCTCCACAAAACAATCTCTGAAGTAGGCTTTTAAAGAGTAGTAGCTGTAATTTTAATTCGCGTAAAATGCACCTTTCGGAATGACACATTTATGTTCAAAGTCACCCCCATTTTTATACTTCGAGATCGATAACCGAATAAAACCACACGAGTTATTGAAAAACTAACGTTTTACATTCACTTCAACACTATTTGCTCAATATTAATAAATAAACGATAAAATTTCAAAACCAAAAAAAAGCAATAAAACGACGTAAATCATTCAAAAAATAGCATGCAATAAAAAAATATCACACTTTTATTTTACGATAGTTCAATTAAAATCATCACTTTGAATGACAACAAAAATTTACTCCTTCGCAAATTTTACTAAAATTCACCGAAAATTTCCCAACAAAAAAAAACCTTCGATGATTCCAACGCGATAAAATTCACAAAACGAGAATTTTTTTTCAAAACAGCAATTCATGTGGTTCGGTTGTCGTGCGAAAACGCAAAAACAACATGATTTATAAGCAACGACGAAAAATAAAACCGACGAATAATCCGAACAAATTTCTACCTCTTCAAAAAAAACTAAAAAAAAAAAGCAAAACGCTTCGAAAACTAAATTCGAATGCTCGCGATTAAAAACTCGTGAAAAAATTTTCACGTCGGAATTAAAAGGATAAACTTCAACTTGAAAATTCCGTCGTTTCCTCGCGTGAAATATTTAATAACCTGTCGAAACAAAGTGAAAAACTCCCTTCGCTTCGTATTTTCTATATTTAAACGAAGTTTACGAAGGATTTTCATCATATCGCCTTTCGTCGCTTATCCTTTTTCAAATCGTGACCAGAGAAAAAACCTCGACCGAGATCCGAGGTCAATAAATCGTTGAATTTCATTCTCCTCAGTCCTAAGCTTTGCTCAGCTTCCCGTGTACGCTTCTCTGACCCTTTCTTCTTCCTTAAAACTCGATTAAACATTTGCTGGATTTCTTACGCGCAGCATCCATCTCCCTATAGAACCATTTGGGCTTTATCTCGTATCCAAGCGATTACCTTCGAGTCACTGAAATCCCCAACCCGTCGATCCTATGGTAGCGCAACACGTGTACACGATACGTTCGATCTTTAGTAAACACGATGGTGTTTTATACACGCACACAGTCACACATACTCTTGCAACCAGTGTAAAAACTCTTATCGCTTAGTTAATTCTTCATTATCGCCGTATCAGCTCGTCGTATGTTTTCTGTGGTTTTTTTTTTCGCTACATAAAAGCCAGACCACGTAGAAGCCTCATTAGCAGCGAGCCAACCCTCTGCGGAGATGAATAATAAGCGAGCTGATAACATAAATGAATTTCCGAGAGATCTTGAGTAAACGTTGATTGACCAAGTTATCGGCAAAATCGTTTCAAACCTTGTTAATTTCAAAATTTCGGTGTAATTTTCTTTTTTTTTCAAAGTATAATCATTCTTGAAAACTTGAATACTCGAAAATAATAAAATTCCACGATTTGTAACTTGAAAGTGATACTTCTTCAAATGCGAAGCTTTATTATTGAATTTTCGTACTTGAAATTCAATTCTTGAAAACTTGAAAGTAACATTAGTCGAGCATGAGACTCTCTTCAATTTTATACTTGAAAATAGCGCAAAATTTATTTTACGCTCAATTCCTGAAAACTTGAAAGAAACTCCCTACTCGACTCTTGAAAACTTGAATAAAATTGAAAAATTTAATCTTCATACTTGAAATTAATTCCAAAATTTTTTCAATTCAATTTCTGGAAACTTGAATAAAATACTTGAAACACTGGATCTTTATACTTGAAATCCTCATATCTCTAATTAAATTCCTGATAGCTTGAACAGAAAATTTGACAAATCAATCGTTATACTTAAAATTACTACTTGTTTCTGATCCAATTTTAGGCGACTTGAAACCATAACGAACAAATTGGATTTTTATCATGAACCCGCATACTTGAAACCCTCTAATTACACAAGTTTCTTTAAAATCACGAAAACAATCTCTCAAGTCCACTCAACGAATATCTTTCTATACAGAAAATGTAAACACATCCATCCTTCTCTCTTCTCCTTCGTTCAACACCATCTACTCCTCTTACTCGATTACGCCATCACTTCCACCACATCAAGCAACTTCTCAGCATATTCATCAGAAACCAACTCGTAACATTTATTTTCTTTAATTCTCATAAACACAACAAATTTACGCCGAAAGTGTAATACTAAAGGTCACCGATATAGAGAATCCGTTTATCGAGATAATAAATCCAATTATAACTACACGCAGATTAAATCCGCCTAATAACAATACGTAAGATCGTTCCGTTACGTATATAATTGCGCCAGATAACATCGTTTAGCCATTAACAGGTGCATTTGGCGATAAATGGTCTCCCATTCAATATCACCGCCGCCGTTATTAAATATCACGTCAACGAGTCGCAACTTATAGGCTTGTTTCTCTTGATTTGTAAATTTATCGACGATTTGGCGCGCGATGTTATCGTAATTGGTTTAATTTTTCTTGAAAGTATCATAAAAGTGTAGTATTTCGAGGAGGGAGATGTTTGTAATTGATTTTCACGCAAATCAAAAATTTTAGCAATTTATACTTGAGAAAGAATTAAACTTGAAAATGATAAAGTGTCCCACTTGAGAATTTTTATGTTCAAATTTATTCATAAAAACATGAACTTGACTCTGACGATTCCTAATTATTAAAATGAATGAAAGCGATTCATGTGCATACTTGAAAATCGCCATACTTGAATCATTTTGGATACATTAACGATAACAAAACATAAAACATCGACTTGAAAATTACTAAATTTCACCTGCGAAACCTCGCATACACATCAACATTTTTAGCTTTCAAAAATAAAGAAAGCAGTATCATTGCATACTTGTAAATCACCATACTGGAATCATCACGCTCACATTCATGATAATCAAGTATACTCTCGAAAGTATCACTTGAGATGCTCCAAAATATATGATACCTCAGCATACTTGAAGATCACCCTACTTGAATCTTTTTGGATATGTATTCATGATAATAAAACATGAAATGCCGACTTGAAAATCACTAAATTTTACCTACAAACCCTTGAATCTAACATCAGCGGTTCCATCATTCAAAAATCACGGTAGCAATTTCTCTGCATACTTAAAAATCGTCATACTTGAATCATTTTGCATATATTCACGATAATGAAAAATGAAACACAAACTTGAAAATAACTAAATATCCTCTGCGAAATCTCGAAAACAACATTGGCATTTGTAGCTTTCAAAAATGATAAAAGCAGTATCTTTGCATACTTGTCAAGCATCATACTTGAATTATCACGCTCACATTCATGATAATCAAAATTGAATCGATATATCTGTAAAAATTGGTAGATAGAATTTTATTTGTAAAAACTACAATTCGAAATACGCGATGCTCGATTTAAAAAAAGTGAAAATAATACCTTGTATACTTGAAAATCAGCATACTTGAATCATTACCACGTTTATTTGAAAATCACGTTACTAAAAAAAACGTGAGAATTTGATATCAATAAGCGCAAAATTTTCATAAAAATGAAATCAATTCATTCACATGCTTGAAAATCATCATACTTGAATCGTTCCCATCGCATTCATAATAATCACGCTTGAAACAAATAAGGCGTTCAACCATTTGAATAAAGAAAACACAAACTCAGGCTCAACTTGAAGAGAAAATAAAATTTACATCGCGAAAGTGAAAAGTTTCCCTACTTGAAAAAATTCTATGAATCATATAAGTTTATTCTCGAAAACGAAAAATTTTTTGGAATACTTCTCGAAAACCTAAAAAATACTACATTGCCATACTTGAATATCATCCCACTGATTTTATACTTGGAAATCCGGATAAATAAGTCAACCTGACAACTACTTCTTGGTAATTGAATTAGGCTATATCAAATATTTCTACTTGAAAATTACATCGAGAAATACTCAAACCAACTCGTGTAAAAATTGTAAACAACGCGTGAAAATCACGAAAATCCTCCCTCTACTTGAAAATCACCTCGTAGATCCTTTTCTTGAAATTCCTAAATCCCATAATCTTCACGAACTGTAGGAAATTCTTTTTTAAAAATTCCATCTTCTCAATCGAACATCCTCACACTACTTGATCTACTTGACAAGGAAATCTTCGAAAGTAGCCATCGATAAATCACAATTTTCATAGCAAATTAGGTCGAGAAAATGTTCGGATGTCATTACACGTACGCGTATTATTTTCCTGTATTTTTTATGGCATTGAAAAACGTGTAAACTGCGTCTTATGTATAAATCTTCGTTCAGTATGCATTCGACGTTTCTACGTGATCATCGAGAATGGAAAGTAAGGCCTCAAAAAGCCTCAACGCTTCCCAACGCTCGCCACCGATTAATCCGCGAACTCTGCGGCTTAATAGGCCTAAGCTTCATAAAATCGCGACAATTTCGCGTGAAAAAATTTCCCAAAGGTTGTTAACCTTTATTAACGTAATTAACGCGAGTGATGTAACAAAACGAAAACTCCATGTGTACATTGTAAACTCCGATGTTATGGTTTCCGCCGATGAAAAATAACAACTTACGAAATTTTTAATTATATCGCGTTTTCTACCACAATCGACGCCGAGATCGGAATTTCATCGCGACAATCGAAACCCACCCGAAATTCCAGCCAATCAAGCGGCAGGGAGAAATTCACATACACGAAATTCGCATAAATCAGGCGTAAAATTACGACGACAAATTCCGAATATTTCAGAGGCCTATCTACGTAAATAGCAAATACGCGAACGCTAAAATCAACTCACCTGAGACATATAAGTAATCCTCCGTGGTAAGATTATATCCACACGTAATAAGCACAATTTACAACACTTGTCACAAATACACAACACAATAGCTGGAAAAAAATTTTCACTATAAAATACGAATACGTGGTCACTATTTGCTGATAATCACTAATAGCCGCACACAAAAAAATCACCAAGTTGCAAAAAATAATACCGCAATGATGCAAATCGACACTTGAAAATTACGACGAATTTCGATTAATTGAAACTAATTTTAAAACCATAAAACCAAAATCATCACGAACCGAAAATGAAAAATTGTTTTCTATAATTCACAACGTAGAAAAAATTTACACGGACAAGGAAACACACAACGCGACAAATACACAAACACTACGCAACCGCGAATGAGAAACCTGCTGAAGCAAGCTGTACGTCTATGTTCTCCCTCTACGCATATCAACAAATAACTCGACGCAGTGTTACCAGCACGTAAAACTTCTCTTGAAATACGTGAAGAATTTTTTCGTAATTAGAAATTATTCGCCTATTCGGTATTAATTATTTAAAAAGGATAAAAGAATAAATGACTAATAATTGTGTAATATTGAATTTGCGCTTTCATCTGGGAAATCCAGTTTAGAGTACTTGCAATATTTTGTTATCATTCACTCCATTACTATTGTTATTTTTTTTCTAATCAAATGAAATGTAAACAAATCGTCATGACAAGAAAATAAGTGCTTAAATTGTTCATTACACGAAAATTATCCCAAGTAAAAGTATTACTTTATTTTCTGAGATATTTTCATGTCGTTTAAATTATCACTCTTACCAAATATAGTAAACACACCATCTACACAAGGACAAGATGATCTTAAATCCGACATTTTTTTATACACCTGTAGTCTCGTACTAAACCTTATTTCGAAAGTAAACTTTGGCGAATCTTTATACGAACACATCTTAGTAGTTGTATTTTCTTACATGAAGTTTTAACGAGATGAAGTGTTTCCAAAGTTTCGTCTTCAACTTCTTCGAAATACATGTACAAACCTACAACATGAAAAACCTCCAATACATTTGATTGCCTTTTGCCTCACAAACATCATATCAAATATTAAAACATCAACAGAATGATCTGATGATCTACATCCCTAAACGACTCCAACATAATCTCAAGTCAAATCCATAGTAAAGGTGAAAAATGGAATTCATACGTCGTATTGATAACGGAATAACATACCTAATACTAATCATGTTCATTTTTGCTTTCAACAACTGTGAACGCCGAATGCAAGTTCCTCTTGTAGTTTATAAATAAGCCCAAACAGAATCAAAGGCCCGTGGCCCAATGGTAACGTAATTGAATCATAATGGCAAATTCTACGACTTCTAAGTTCGACTCCTGGGTCCTGGGGGGGCCATAACGAAATTCTGAACCTCATCAGTTCTTAAATTTTGCTATATTTTATACTTCAAAAAGTTTATTTTTGTTATCACTGATAAAAAATCTATCGTATGCGAACATCGCGAATAAAAAAATCCACCATTCGGATTTGAATTTATTAAAACCTAACAAACAAATAATTCAACTACAATACATAATTTATTCAAATTTCCAGCAATTGTTCCATAGATAATCAAGCATATCGTATAAAAATTCGAACTCGCAGGTAAATCCATGTTTACTTTGCTTATCACCTTCTACGTAAACGTAATTACGCCACAATAATAAATTTGCAACTTCAGCAATTCAGCATCTGCGATATTAAAAAATCAACAAGCGAAAGGAATTCGCTGACAATGACAATCTGACACAGGCAAACGACCTCAAAAGCGTCTTTCCAGAAACTGACGAAATACGAAAGAAATACGAAACGCTACCATATGTCACGGTTATTGCACTTTTTTTCACCAAAAAAAAAAAACACATTACCTTGAGAAAGTTCACCTACGCGAGAAAAATTCCGAAAACTTTTGTCGCCGTTCGAAACGTAATCAATTATTTACGCAACGACAACACTGATACGTTGCGCGCGCATATTCCTCCGCACCTCGCTACCCAACTTTTTAACTGTTAAATCACGTGTGTCATAAGCTGTGAGACCTTGAGCCAGCGTAAATTATTTCGAAAACCGACGCTTTATTCTTTAACAATTTTTTCCCCCTTGATTTTTTTTATTAGCTATCATTAGCCATTGTTTTGTAATTGCTTAACTGGCATCTCTTTAATAGGTATTACCTACCAATATGTTGACATTTTTGCACTTTCACGAGTGCAAAATTTACCGAAGAATTTATTTATATTTTGAGCTTTCACATCTATCGAAGATGATTTTATTACAGATTTCATTAATTAATGATAATTACACTTACGTGGGCGTGATCCGTATCATCTAACTGCTCCTCGCTTCCGTATGCAAATTACCAAAAATTCCAAATCGTTCGTTCACATATACCGAAAATTTTTTCTCAACTCGTACACCATCCAATAAAATGATTCGTAATCATTTACTTTTAAAAATTACATTATTATCGTCATACAAATATTTAAACCTTACGTGTAAGTTAAGCAAACAGTGAAAAGCGCCAATAAACCTACAAAATTCCATTGACAAAATTACAATATACAATTCTTTCGTACAAATAAACGAAAAAAAAAAGAAAAATACAATAGATAAAAATAAAAGGAAAACCGACAATGTACACGCTATACAAAATACTGTCGAAAACAGCGTCAAAAAAAATTCCCTTCGCTAAAGAGAAAATAACCTAAATACACCATTTACATAAAATATCCTAAAAATTTCATCGTAAAAAAAAATAAATTAAAAATAAACAAAAAAAACATAGTCAAGAATCAAAATAATTCGTACTTAAAAACGTTGTCAAATCGCAATCTAAGAACCGTTCAACAATAAATTCGTAAAAAAATACATAACAAAAACCATCGAACGAGAATTACGCGAAAATAATTCGTTAAAAAGGGGCCAATTAAAAAATATCTATTAAACGTATTCTCGTAATAGTTTAAAAATTGCGTAATGATACACGAAACGAATAGCGTCAAAGGGGGAGAGGAAGCGGGCGCAGGATAAATTTACTAATGGAAAATCATCTTACTCGATACTTTGGTATTTAATTAGATGTGTATATTTGAAAAAAAAAACAAATTCAAAAAGATAACGATAGGTAGATATATTCACAAAATAAAGATAAAAAAAAGAAAAAAAATTACCATTCGTCGATACCAACATCACGATAAAATTACATTATATAACAGAAACACGATCAACGTGAATTTCTACGCTGGGGGAAGTGCGCGGGGAGGGGGGGAGGGGCGTGCGAATACATCAATCTTGACCGTAACCTCTAAAATGGGCACCATTTCGAAAATTCGAAACACACATACACGAATAGGAAGTAAAATGAAAACTTCAAGACTCGAAAATAAGAAGTATAAAAACAGTTTTAAAATTACAAATAAAAAAAAAAATAGAAAAAAAAAGAGAACCCCTAAAAAAAACATACAAAACTCAACAATTTACGCATCCAAGTCATCCTCGCGTTGACTGGAAAAATACGAAACCAACCCTCCAAACTCTCCGGTTGACTGTTCATCGGCAGCAGCAGCGGGCGGCTCTTCATAGGCGGGCTGAAACTGCTCAGCGTCTTCGGATCCGGGCGCCGCGGTTATCGGTACCGTACACGCTTGGAACTGGAACCGCTCCGGCTGAGGGCCTTGGTACTCGGACGAATTAGTGGTAGAGGTATCGGCGACGCTGGCCGACGCCGGTGATGCGGCCACATAGACGGGGGCATTTTGCGGGGGCGATTTAACAAACGACGTCGGTTGGGTTGCCGGTATACGAACCGGAGGCGGGAAACCCATCGGCGGAGCACCATATGCGGACGTAACTGGCAACGGAGGCTGCGGTCGAGGGGCATACGAGTTAGGAACGACGACCGGCGACGCGACGTAGTACGGCGCGTTATACGCAGCGGACGGCGGCACGGTCGAAGGCTGCGTCGGCGGTAACTGTTTGATATGCAATGCCTGATAGGCCGGCGGCGTCGAGGTCACGGGGGGTGCGGATGTAACCGTCGGCGTAGCGTTCGCCTTCGACGTGGGCGACGAGACGGGCGCTTGCGGTGGAGGCGCGTTCATGGCGTAGGGGCCCGGCGGCGGGAAGGTAGACGGAGCGGATACAGGAGTTGCTTCGGGTTTGCCGCCGGGAGGCGGACGTACCGGTGGTTGGTACATAGGCGGTTGAGGCTGCTGCATTGGTTTCTGCACGAACGCGAACTCCGGCCGCTGATTGAAGCCGCGCGGTATCTGACTAGGCGGCGGATACGAAGGTGGATAATACTGTTGCGGCGGCTGTTCGGCGCCCGGAGAAGGCGAGGCTATCGGCGCTTTCTTCGCATCGGTTTCCGATCCGGTGCCAGGTGCTGGCGGAGAAGCGGCATCGGCGTTGCCTATAGGCACGGCGATTCCGCCGGACGGTGAAGGATCCATTGGCAAATGCGGACTATGAAGCATGCCAGGCGCACGCGGGAATCTCATCACGTTCGGCGGCGTCGCGTTAACCGCCGGCATTCGCATTCTAGTCGGCGTGATCTTAACGCGTTTCGACGGATTTCCGACAGACACGGTGACCGCGCCTTGAGTCGTAGGTGACGGAGCTGCCGTCGAGTACGGTAACCTCGCCATATTCGGCGGATACCCGGCGAAAGACGGAGGCGACGAGCTGTTGAACGCGCCCGCCGGCGGTCGTACCTGATTCATATCCGGCCCGCTCATCGGCTTGAGCATATGCAAAGGCATCATCTGGTCTTCGGGGCGGTTCGTATTCGCATTCGGATCGACAGGGCTGCCGGCAAGTTTCATTCGTTCTAAACGTTCCATCTCCAATTGCTTTTTTCCCTTACCACGGGCTCTCTTTTTCGTCGGCGTTTCGCCCATTTCCATCATTTGATTAGCACCTTGATTCATCGGCGGCATCGTCGGAGGCATTGGCGGCGGTACCGGGCCCCTCATATGCATCGGTATCTGCGGCGGCATCGGACCACGTTGCATCATAGGCATCGGTCCCGGCATCGGCATATAAGCTCCAGGAGGTCGAACGCCCATTGGAGGACCAACCGGCGGCCCGTGTCCATCCATCACCCTCATGTTCCTCGTCGGATCCGGACCGGCGCCCGCTATGACATCTGGATCTTCGTAAGAAATACCGACATCGGCGTATGGAGGCGCGCCGCCCATGTATTGCCCGTCGGGCATCACCTTACGCGCTATCGAGTACGTACTCGGCGCCGGCGAGATCATCTGGATACTTTGCGCCATCGATTGCATCCCTTCCAAACTCGGATTGGTAGATTCGCGCGGCGCCATCTTGTTCTCTTCTAGCACCACAGCGCTTGTCGCCGTTTGGTAAATCTGCGGCGTAGATTCGGTCGCCATGTTTGCCCCGATCAGAGAAGCTTTCTCGGGGACCGCCGGCTCGTTGCCATCGACCGCGCTTAGTTCCGGTTTACATTTCTGATTAGCGTTGCTGCTTTTACTGTACGTACGTATAACTCCGGTATTATTGGTGGCGATTAATTCGTGCAGACTGGTAGGATCAGCGGTGCTTTTGCCACCGGATGTATCATTTTTGTCGCCGTTTTCGCAAACGGACGCGTTACCTTGGTTCTTCTTCGACTTGTTATCGCCGCCGTCGTCGTCGTTCACGTAATCGTCGTCATCGTCGTCGCTAATTACTTTACGCGATTTTGATTTCGTTGTGTCCTGGAAACATGCGAACAAAATGAGTCACGCAAACGCGAGCTAAATACATTCCAAGTACTGTTAAAATTCGCAAACCACTTACCTCATCCGCATCCGAATCGGATCCGAGATTTTCCAAGTAATTTATCTTCTTGCCTCTGGTACGACGCTGAGGATAATCATCCTCGTCAGCTTCCAAACCGTACGTAATCTGTTTAAAAATCCAAACTAACTGTTTAGATCTGGTTTTCGAATAAATTCGTGACAAATTGGATCAAAATTTGTAACTTACTCTGCTCTTCTTGCCCTTTTTCTCTTTGCGTTCCTTCTCTTCGTCGGTATCGCCATCGAAAACAATCCTTCTGCGTTTCTTTTTCGACGAAGATCTATGAACGCGACTATACTTGGATCTGAACGAAAAGATATTCACGTCGTTAGGATCGATAATCGATGAAAATTTCGATATAAGCCGATTCAAATATGCTTCCGGTCAAACGTACCTTTTTCTTTTACCCCATGTCGAGTCTTCTTCTTCGCTATCCGAATCGGAATTCTTGGATTTTTTCTTTTTCTTCTTCGGCTCATAATCGTCTTCTTCACTGTCGTCATCGTTGACTGAAACGTTTACGAATCGATTAAAATTTCATGAATTTCGAGAACACCGGCGACGAAAGCTGTCAATTTGTCGATAAATTGACCTCGAGGATGCAAAAATGGAGGGAAACATAAGTACGATTTTTTAACCAATTTTATTAATAATTTTGTGTCGAAAATTGAGCTAAAAAGTCGCCAAAAATTCAAATTCTACTTTTGTCCTTCATTTTACAACCTCAAACGCCTCAATGAAGTGGCTACTTACTGAAATCATTATCGTATCTGGTAACCCTAGCTCTAGTCGATCTTCGAACAGGTTCACGCATCGATTTACGATACCGAGCTTCATCCGAATCGGTTTCACTCTTGGCGTATTCGTCTTCATCGTAATCTTCGCCACTACAAAGGAACGATTTCAGTCAAAAACGCTGTTCCGATGTAAATTACACAATTTCCAAAATTCATCGTACCTCGATCCTTTGAAATCCTCGTCCGAATAATGATCATCGTCGCTGCTCACGTCTAGCTTAGTCAGACGAGCAGGTTTCTTGCGAATATTACGAAACAACGGTGGCACAACCGGTGATACTTTTTCTTCTTTTGATTCGTCATCATCGTCTTCCTCGGACGAAGATGATTCATCTTCTTCCTGCTGATGAAAACGATAAATTCGTATCAACGAGATCGTATACCTCGATTATGGACCAATGAAAGAAACGTCAGGGAAAAGATGGATTCGAAAGTGCACGAATACCGCAGCACCAACTTACTTTTTCTTCCGGTTGAACGGTTTCTTCTGGTTCAACCTTTTCGGGGACTTTTTCCTCCTCATTTGGAATCACTTCGGGGGGAGGTGCTGGTACAGGTTCTTTCATTTCGGCTTCTTCTTCGTTGGTTTCCCGCTGTAAAGGTCGAATCGATGATGAAAACAACGGTCGAAATATTTTTTTCAAATATTAAAATATTCTGATGATATAAAAAATTGTTTTTTTCATTTTCTGGGATTTTTTTTTAAAGATTTTACTACGAAAAATCCCCAAAAATAATAGAGAGGCGGGGGGGGGGGTGTATATGATACGAAAGCACCCAAATCACATACCTGAATAGCGGAATTCATCAATTCGTCGTACTCATTAAGTCTATAGCTGACATTGGCTTGACGACGTACACGTAACGTATAAAGAGGCTCATCTCCTTCGGATTCCTCCTCATCCTCCGAACTACCAGCAGATTCGTTTTCAGCAAGTTCTGATTTCTTAGCGGATTTCGTCTCGTCGACGGTTTTCGGCAATGACGCAAAATCCGCGATAATATTGGAAGTGCTGATTCCAACATATTCCATGCGTTTCCTTCGTAACTCTTCGTTTTCGCGTTTTTTCACGCTTCTATCGTAGGTCTTCAGATATTTATGCAAATTGACGATCAGCATGTTCTAAAAAAAACATTATCGTGATCGCGACAATTTCAAGAACCAGAATCCGGCCCTCTTGGTACTCACGTGTTGACACGGTGGACAAAACCAATCGCCTTCTGGTATCGTCATGAGAGGAGGCCTTAGACAAGCAGCATGCCACCCTTCATCGCATTTATCGCACAATAGAATCCATTCGGGTAGCTCGGCGGTGCGGCACTTTTGACAACATAAATCATCCCGTTCGCTTTTATCCTCGGTCTTGGGTTCTACGCACGATTACAAGTCGAAATTATAAACAAGTCCTTCAAAAAGGTAAAAAACTCGTAAGACGCTTACTCGAATGAGCGGTTCTGGCTCTTTTCACGGGCTCGAAATCTTCATCTTCGAGATCAGACTCGGGAGAGAATTCGTGATCGGATGCGTCATTCAATACGTTCTCCTCCTCTTCCTCGTCTTCTTCGAAATGATCATCTTCTTCGGCTTCTTCTTCCGAGCTGAAAGCCAAGAACAATCGTACCATTAATCGATCCGCTAGATGCATTAATAAAAAATATACCCCTTCCACTCGACCAAATACCCACCTCGAGTCGGATCCCGCCTTCCAGGGATCTCCGGCTTTGAATTTCTTCTTTAAATCCTTCTTCTTACGTTTCTTTTTCGAAAACGATCTTTCATAATTCGAGTCATCGCCGTCAGAATCCTGCAGCCGAATTTGCAACCGGTTTAATTCAGACTACCTCATAAAACCGCTTAATTAACACATTTCCCTGTATGCTTACCTCTTTGATGGCTTTCGATTTGGAGGTTTTCTTGGCCGAACTTTTGTTATTCTTCTTTACCGAGGCTTGCTGCCATGAGAACACAATCATAATTAATATCGGCGCTAAAAAGCGTGCGCAACTTATAAAACACCAACTTGTTTCGATTTTGCTTCCGCTTTGGCGGATTTCTTAGTCGGAGTGACATGTTCGACGTATTTACTCTCGGCTTGTTCCTTGATTTTTAGCTGGGCGATTCTCCTCGATTGGCGGATACCGGTCACAGCTCCGGTGTTTGTTTCGATATTACTGACGTCGATTTCGTTGAGCCAACCTCCTGGAAAACAGATGTAATAGATGAAAGGATAACATATTTGATTATTTTGGCGAGAAAATGGAGTAATTTTGATCAACACGTACTTTTCTTTTTCACTGGAGTCGTTTTGGGTATTTTTTCGGGTTTCTTTTCAGGTTCTGGTTTGTCGTTCGAGTCGTCTTCGTCTTCGTCGTCACTTTTCTTCGCCTCTTTTTTGGCGCTAGACTTGGAAGGCGTTTTAGCTTTGGGTTCGACGTCGGCGGTATCCTTCTTGGTAGGCGTTTCGTCATCATCTTCCGAGTTTTCGTCGGCGCTACCGTCGGTGCCGCTTTTAGGCGTGGCCTTGGCTGAAACAACATTGGGAAGTAAGTAAATACGAAATGGTTGAATTGGATTGATTTAATGCACTGAAACTTACCAGCAGCCGCCTTAGATCCTCTACCCCACTTTTTTCGGCCTTTACCAGTTTTCTTGGTTGATTTAGGCACGACCGGAGTTTCACTTTCTTCTTCGGATTTCACCGAAGAAGATCTACCTTTAGTTTTCTTGACGCTTTTCGGTTCCGGTTTCGCTTTAACCGGCGTAGTTTTGGATTTGCGATCCTCTTCGTCGTCTTTTTTCGTCGCCGATTCCTTTCGCGTTGACCTGGTACTAATACGAGAAGAGGCGCGAATCGCCAAAGGAGTCGTTTCGTCGAAAACGCGCGATTTTTTGGATTTCTTGTCGGATACATCAGCGGGAGCAGCTTCGTCGCTTAGATTTTCCGGCTTCGTATCCGATTCGTCTATGGGAGCGGGCTGCTCCTCCATTGGTTTTTGTTCGCTAATTTGTTCGTCAAGTTTGGATTCAGATTCTAAAACGGGTTTAGGTTTGATATCATCGGAAGGCTTGACATCGGGTATCTCCGTCGTACCAGGTTCGAGTTTTGGTAGCGTGGTTGCCTCCGCGATGGGAGATGAAACTGGTTTATCGTCTTTTTGAATCGTTTTAGGTTCTTCGTTTGATGCTTCTAGTTTAGAAATCGATTCGGCGACGTTTTCCTGAGATTCTTTCATTTCTTTGTGAGAATCCACTGCTTCATTTGGCTCGTCTTTGGTAAGCGATGCCGAATCGGTATCGTCGTCTGAATCCGGTTCTGCGGGCTCGAATTCCGGTGAAAACGGTTCATCGTCTTGATCGCCAGTTTCGCCAGAAGCTTCCGGCGCCAATTCGGCGATTGGTTTTGGTAGCGAAACCGGTTCTGTTTGTTTAGGCGGACTTTCAGGAGCGATAACCGGTTCAGGTGATGTTTCTGCCGTGGTTTCGGGAACTGGTTGCGGCTCCGGAGGAACTTCCTGAATGTGTTGAGGCTCGACTGGAGTTTCCGAGATTGATGTCTCTTTTGGAGAGATTTCCTTTATCGGAGGAATCACGAGGACCGATTCCGCGGGGAGTAGCGCAGACTCCGATGAAGCTTCTGTGATTTTTTCAGGTTTCGAACAGACCTCTTGAAGTGGTTGGGGTTTTGGTGATGTTTCCGGTTTTGCAACCGGTTCTGCGGCAATTTCCGATGTTTGGGGAGGTTCAGTGGAGGGTTCTTGTGTTGATGGTGGTATTGGGGAAGTTTCTTGAAGTTTTGATATTTCCAAAGGAGTTTCAAGGATTTTCGCAGGATCTGTCGAAGGCTCCTCTTGAGAAACCGGTGGTTCCGAAGAGATTTCCGGTGGTTTAGGCAGTTCGACGATGGTTTCTTGAATTTTAGGTGATTCCGGCGAAACCTTTCGAACCGGTTGCGGTTCTGAGACTTTCTCCTCAGATGAAGCGTCTGGATAAACTTCTTGAACAGGTTTTGGCACTTCTGAAGAAATTTCCTCGGAAATATTATGCTCATCGAGTTTCTCAACGGGTTCAGATTCTTGGCTTTTGATTTCTTCTTTTTCTTCAACCTTTTCTATGGTTTCTTTATTCTGTGAAGCTTCAATTTGTTCATTTCGCGAATAATCAACAGGATCACCTGGGATGACTTCTGGCACAGGTTCACTGATCTTCTCTAAAATTTGAGGTTTCGATTCAACATCTTCATCGATACTTTTTGGGACATGATTTTTCGACGGAGATAAATCTTCGGCAATGGGTTTTTCGTCGATGGTTCTAACAACCGGTTCGGACTCTTTCGCAGGTTCGCTTGTCAGATTTTCAGCGAGTGGAGATTTCTTCGCAAGAGCTTCACCGTCTGGAATGTCTTTAGAATCGACGCTGACAGCGGTCTGCACCGGTTCCTGGTGTTTTGTCTCAATCGAGACGTCATTTTTCGCCTGACCATCTTCGACGAGTTGATTTGATTCAGTTGATGATTTCGCATCATTAATGGCATCGGTAGAAACGTCATTTTGTTTTTGATTAGGTTCGCTTTGACTGTTCGCCGCGTTACTCGTGCTCAGACTCATTACGTTCGAGTAAACGTTTTCCGAGCTTTTCGAGCACCCTGTATCTAGTTGCGTTTCGGTGACCGGACGCGTACACAAATTAAACGCTTCGTTATGCGAATTAGTGTAACTTTGAAATGACGAAGTCTCTTTGTCTTTATCCAGCTCGACGATATCTTTAACGTTATGTGATTTGGTCGCTTTGTAGTTATTCGTGCTTCGCACTTCGGCAACATAGGGTGGGTTCTGTGTGTCGCAACCGAAATAGAAATTCGTCGGCATCACGTCGTTCTCTTTGGGTTCTCTGTTCATGTTGAAGAAGCTGAACTCATTACGATATGATATTTCTGGTTTCTTGTTATCGCATTTATTAAAGCTGTAATTCGGGAAACACGATATATCGTCTTTTTTTGCCTCCTTCGACGAGTCAGAGTTACAGATGGCGTCGATGGTCCACAACTTGGGCTTCTTCTTTTCGGCGCTATCTTCTGAACCAGCGGGGGGCACTTTTTTGGGTGTCTCTTCGTTTAGACAGGTCGAAGTACCTTGGTCATTATCAGCCTCAGCCTTGGATAAGATATTTTCTACCTTATGCGTCAAAGGTTTATCTTTCTCTTCAGTTTGTTCATTATTTCCGGTCTGGCATTCGGCTCCGAAACCGGGACCGCAGATAAAAAGACAAAATTCACGTTCGTCTGTGTCTTCATCGTCATCGGCGTCTTGGTGATCAACTCTCGAATCAATTCCTAGAGATGGATTCGCAGAATCATGTACATTTAAGTTTTGACGAACATCACATCCCAAGACGCGCTGATTCATTTCGTCCTCCGGTTCATTAGGCGAATTACATTCGACTCCTGAACCGGTTCCGGTGACGAAAAGCGTGAATTCGCGTTCGTTTTCTTCCGTAGGTACGCACTGATTCTGCGCTCCGGATCCGACTCCGGTAACTAACATCAATGGTTCTTCGATTTCAGCGCCGTTATCGTCGTTTCCGGCCGGTGTTTCGTCTATTTTCAGTTTCTTAGAGGGAATTTCATCATCGTTGGAGGATTTCCGTTTGGTGGGTTCGTTTTGAGATGCTGAAACAGCTTCGGGGGCTTTTGGCGGTTGAGCCGGCTGCGCGGAGGTGTTTTGGGCGCCGTGTGCAGGTTCCGATTCGGGCTTTGATCGTTCGGCGCTCGTGCTCGAAGGATTTTCGAATACGTTCGAAGCTTCGGAGGCGGCTAACTTTTGGGCTAATTTAGATTTCAATATTTGTTCCAATTTTAAGCCTGGTTTACCCATTCGAGGCGTTTCTTTGCTTTTACCAACCGGCAACGTGTAATTACTTATAGAGTTGTCTTCCTTTTTAACGACTATTTTTTTATAACTGTATAAATCTTTGTTATTTTTAACTTCTTCAATTTTCGACATCAACATTTCATTAGTCAACACCGGCTTGATCATGTTGAATTTCATGTTGATCTTAGTCTTAAGCGACGCGTTACCCGATGCCGGCTCCGGAAACGGTAACGGCGAACTAAGCAAAGGTAATAAGATCTTTTCTGATTTTAATTTCTCAATATGCTGCGCGAATTCTTCCGGTTTCAACGTTTTAGGCGTCGAATCAACGACTTTCTCCTTTTTCAACGTGATCTCCGGAGATTTATCGAAACGTTTGGTTTTTACGTCGACATGAGGTTTTTTCGGCGCGGTATCAATCAACAAGTCAACCTTGGGTGTTACGCCCGAACGTCCATCTCCTATCTTTCGCACAGCATCAGTGGTAGACAATTCGTTAGAGACGGAATCCTTCAAAGAAAGCTGCTTAGGAAGAGGTTCCGTTGTAGCTGCGGTTTTCGAAGCTTCGGTATTTGGCCGAGTCGACGGTTCAGATGGTTTAAGCGACGAGTCGTCGTTGTCTTCTTCCTCTTCTTCTTCCTCGGCGTCTTCATCGTCGTCGTCAGCTTTCTCGGCTTCCTCGGGTTCGGCTTCTTCTTCGGCACCAATTTCCGAATCTTCGTCGTCTTCTTCTTCGCTAGGTTCTTCTTCGTATTTACGATTTGGGTCGCGTCCCAATTTCAACGTTTCGATTAGATCCATCAAGCCGGCTCGATCACTGAAACGAGCGAAAGTTCGATTATGAAGTGAAATTGTGGTGAAATGGATGAGTGAAAGAATGATAATGAAAAGGAAAAAAATAGGCCTAAATTCTCGTAATAGTTAATTAGCAAATTATAAAAAACGAAATGTAAAATTGAAATCATAACGAGGTTTTAAAAATAAATAATGAGAAATACGGCGAAAAAGAACAATTATTTGTAAATAAATAGAAATTACAAAATATACGAAAATAAAGTTATTCGATCATTGGAAAAAATCTTTCTAAAAATGTAAAATTAAATAAACGTGAAATAATAATAAATTCAAATGACCAGAAAACCCCTCAAAAAAATTATAAATTATGAAATACCAAAAATTAGGTAATTAATTTTGATATTAATCTTAAAAAAATTTTCAATCACAGAGATTTAGATCCAAATTAATCACGTAGAAATAACGTTTCAAAAATAGTTACACTTACGTAGCGATTAATTCAAAAGTTTCTTCTTCAGGGTTTTCTTTATAAACCTTAAGATATAGCTTCTCGTCGGTATGAATCCAATACTTAATTCCATCTTTATCTTTGCCAATAGGCGACAATCTCAATTCATCAATAGGCAATTTATTGATGTCGGTTTTGAATTTAATATTATGGTCGAATTGAGCTTCGCAAATGCACTGTAGAAATTTCAGAAAAAATTATCATAGATGATAAATAAAACATTACAAAGAGATACCGGCGTCGTAACACTCACTAATAATATTTTCAAACGTTGTTTAAAGTCTAATTTCTTATAACCGTGTTGTTCCAAATCCCAACTATCTTGAGGATGATACAGGTAACAAAATTTGGCTAATGTACGTTGCCACCTGTCTGGATTAACATTCCTTTTAGCTTTTCGCATTAAACGTATATGCAAATCGATCAACTCCGGAGAAACTATAATTGAACAAAATACAATTTAATGACTCGTGTAATAGTAATACCAAACTAATGAAAATTCGAGATATTTCAAGTTATACTTAATACTTCTGTATAAAAACGACATTTAGATCGTGTAGAATAAATCGAATAGATTTAGCATCTATGATGATGACTGGGAGTTGTGAAATAATTACATACACAATACATATATGCACTAATTGATTGAGAAATACGCCTCGAAGTATAACTTACTTTCGTCCGTTGAGTCGAGCATTTGTTGTAAATCGGAAAAAGGCGGATGTTTTATGCCGCATAGCGATGAGAATTTCTCGAAAAACGAACAAACAATAGCGAAATTAGGATCATATACACAACTATTCCTGTTTACATTTTCATCGGACGCCATTGTCACATCACGTATTTACGATGATTTAAGTTTTTCATAATTAGTAATAATCAGTTAACATATACGAATTGCAAAACATAAAATACATTTTATTAATTTACTAATAATTAAAAATTATTTCTGATTTAAAATAACTTTTTTTAAACTATTAGATACATGGCGATTGAAAAACAAAAAAAAAGTATAATCGAATATTTGTAAGGTCGTTGATTTGTTATCAAATTATTAATGTTGTTTAGTAGCGAACCTAGCGGATAGTTTTCAAAAATTTAATTTTCTATTTAAAATGTCGTCTTTTACGCGCTCTTACGGTGAAATTGATAACAATAATGATTAACCCGGACAATTTTGAAGTTGATTTTGAAAAATAAATAAATAAATAAAAAATGGAATAAAAGAGGAACAATCGAAAAAAAAATTCAATTTGTAAGGTTAATTAATTCTGTTTATCTTATAAAAACTAATTTTTACAGCATTCTTCAGTCCATTCTGTTAATCATCTACGAAATGAGTCATTTGGTGGAATTAAGGCCCAACAAGGACTTAATCGATTCCAATTTCGAAGGGTACAAGTTATCCCTGGACCAAATACCTGGTACCACTCACGAACTTCCCGATGGTAAGGGAATATTTCTTCATAAAAATAAAAGCTTGTATTCCATCAAATGTTAATCTTAATTTCACCGCAAACCCATCTTTAAAACATCTTGTGATCTATCGTAACACTAAACTGACGCAATTCTGCCACAGGTGTCCATAAGCTGGAAAAAATCGGCGATACATTTTCATACCTCTATATAGCCCTGTTTAGCATGCACAATCACCTCGTCAATGATCCGTGGAATGGAAATGATGTCTATTACATCAGTCAAAAACGTACTGTCACTAAAATCGATTTACAAACTGTAACACCGGTATGTGACGAGCATCGAAATGGTGTATATGGCATGATGTAACCTTTCGCTTAATGTATTTTTCAGGATAGCAACAACGTTGGTATTCGTGAACTTTTACAAATTGCTGATTTCGACGAATCTAAAGAATTCCGATACAATATTACGTTACATTTCGCCGGTCCTAGTACCGCTGTGATCTCAACGGGAACCGGTACTCTTCATATTGTAAATACAGCTGTCAGGAGTTGTTCGCAGAATTGGACTGTAAAGTTTACTGCCTAATTTAAATCCTAATTTACGATTTATCTTGATTGTATGATTCTATTAGGTTGAAAGCTCGTTGGATATTTTAGATCATCCTTATACATTACTCGACGCTAGAGTTAACGAACACAATGACAATATCGAACTACATTGCCTTCTTTGTTCAATCGTTGAAAAAAAAGATGCCGAAAAAGAAGCCAAGATTTCGAAAGCGTTTACGCAACTTCATTGGGTTGTATTGAAGAAAAGTAAATCAATTCTCTCTATTTGTTAACAATTACGTTAAATTGAAATAATTAAATTCATGTGTAGACGGAGAGGAATGGTCAGTTGGAGACACATTTAAATTTCATTCTTTGGGAGCCATACGATGTGGGTATTTCCCTCCTGGATGCGAATTACTTTTTGTCGAATCAAATAAACCAATTGAATTACCTTCTGATACGTGCAATCAATCCGATGTTAAAGAAAATGGAAATAATGGTACGTGTACATATGTAGATTTGATTCCCAAAACACGAACTGTCTAATCGATTTATTTGTAGAAGGAACCAAAGACCCTGTGTATTACTGGCAACAGACAACGGACGACATAAAGATTTGGTTCGGTTTACCTCGAGGATGTATCAAAGACGAAGTCAAAGTGAACATCGAAGCTAGACGAATCAGCGTCCAGATCAAAGACATCGTTCTTTTGGTTGGAAACACATTCCATGATTTAGATTCCGAGCTCACTACTTGGAATATTTCCGAAAAAAGGTACTTGGTGTACAAAAAAGCAAAAAAAATGTCATATACCTATTATCTTAAAACAAAACACGACTTAAAATGTAAACTTAATTCTATTTGTCCTTTAATATCCTCGTGAATTCCACGGTTTGTTGCAAATTTTCCATTAATCTATTGGAATAATTATTTTCCGCAATGACCATTCTCAATTTTAACTCGTCTATCATTTCAATTAAGTCGACGGAATCATGAAGCGATTCGTTTTTACACCATTTGCTAATCGCTTCGTTGAGTTGTTCTCTTTCGCAACTCATATATTTCGTGTCTTCTTTTAGCATATGATTTTCATTGGTTAACTGAGCTATTAACGAATAATTCTGTTCGTTTTTGCGCGTTATTGTCGAAATATTATCTTCTAAACGTTGAATCTCCTCTTTCAACCTAGCCGCTTCTTTTTCCAAACTTTCGATGTATTGTTGCTTGGCCGCGACAGCAGTCTGGATCTCATTTTGATAACGCGATTCGACTTCTTCGGCCAACGAAGCGTTACGTTGTAGGAGACTAACTTCTTCGCAGACACGTTCATATTTCATTGTCAATTCTTTATTGGCCGCTTCTAATTGGTCAATTTCACGCCGAAGCGATTCTCCGAGCTCGATGGATGTTCGTTCTTTGTCTTGTAACTCGATCTGGACCTTTTTGCAGGCGTCGTTTAGCATATTCAACTGATCGATGGCTTTATCGTTGAGTCTTTTGTGATCGTTGGTTTGCTGTTGCAAAATTTCGTTTTCTTTTTGGGCCACTTTGAGATTGTGTTTTACGCTGGTTAACATATCCGAATAATCGTTTTTTTCATTTTTCAACGATATATTTTCTTGTTTCAGATTGACGAGTTCTTTTTCTAGACGTTGATTTTCGATTTTTTCCTCTTGTAGTTGAGCTTCTTTAATGGTGTTTTCGTTTTTTAATTTATTATTTAGTTCTTTTAGGTTTTTCATGCCTTCGGATATGGTTGATATGTACGATACCCATTTATCTTGTTCTTCTTCGATTTTGGCCACATATTCGGCGGTATTTTGCTCGTCCGAAGCGTTTTTTAGAATCTTCATGGCGGCCGATACGGTATCCAATGATTGTAGAATTTTATTGAACACGTTATCTTCGTCGATACCGAAATTATTCTTAGTGATGATGTTCTTCTGCAGATGACGTATGCGTTCTTTGAGCATAGATATTTCGCCATTTTTCGTGACCAGCGTTTCTTCGTAGTACGACGCATCGGGAACGTTGTTATTGACGTTTGAAATAACCGGGATCAAGTCGTTGCAGGGGCTTTGAGACGAAGGCGTCGGTAATTCGCTGTTCAGGCTACTATCGTCGTCGGATTTCTCGTGTTTAAATTCGATAGCATTCTGTCCCGATTTATCTTTCGTGATCACGAAATAACAATCGTTGAGTTTGTTCAAATTAAAACTGAACGCTTTCCTTGTCGACGGCTCCGGCGCACGATATGTTTTGGTTGCTTCGTCGTATTCGGTGATTTTGGATTTACTCCGCGTCGGCGGCGTTTGTCGGGATTGAATTTTCACTTCGATTGTTTTAGGTTTAATACGACGCGGCACGATTTTAACTTCTTCGTTGATATGCGGCAAGAAGGCGCGTTTGTTGTGGCGTTGCTCGGGCTTAATGATGCGATCTTTGTTGACCATCTGGTCGAGGCTCAGTTTACCATGGATGTAGTCGGCGATCCGCGAATGCGACGGTTGCGGGGGTTGCGAAGGTTTCGGCTGCCTAGGGCAACGTACTAATTCGCCTTTCGCACGTTTTTCCGTTTTTGATGCCATTGAAATGCGAATTTTCTTCGTTATATACTGAATACGTTGGGCGATTTCGTGTACGAGTTACGGCCCCGAATCGCCGTTGATTTTTCGATGTAATTACTAGGCAATTGAGAATTTAGATCGTGAGGTGTGAGCTTTTACATGATGTAAGTTGAGAATGGACGATAAGACGGTTTATCTTTCACGCAGGTTGGAAATAATACTAAGCAAACGAGAAGAAGGTCAGATGTGGCAGTATCTCGTTGAAGGTGATAACAGCGGAGAGGAACTTGTTGATAACGAAGTTGTTAAGCAAATACACGAAAGATTGGCTCATCTTTGTTCGGAAAACGAGGTATATATTATGCAAAAAGTTCAATGACCTCGAGCCCATGTTTCCTACATGAAAATCCATCAAATACGGCGAATCGAAGAAAATCTAGAATTTAAATCTCGTCAATTTTTCAGGCATTGACTGACGATACCACACCAGCATTCAATCCGGGTCAACTGGAAGCTTGCGATAATGCTCCAGACGAAGACTCCAGACTTTTGGTAATCGACGGAAAAACTAAAGCATTCGCCAAAGAGGTTCGTTGACCTTCGCTATCTCTCAAGTGCTCCTTTTCAAAGTACATTTTCCATTATCAGGCAAACTTGACCGGTCACCAAAAACTTTTTAATATTCGTTTGAATGAGAATTCAATGGGTATTTGCGTTCGGCACGATGTCGATGGTATTTTATGGAAGTTACAATACGACGGTGATCAATTCTGCCAACATATTGGTACTTTGAACGCGTTCGGTTATATTTTAGCTTCCAAGCAGTGGAAATATGCCACGTGTTCACCAGGTAGATATGTCAAAAGTCGTTTTGCGTCTTGCGATACTTATTGATTCGTTTTATTTCAGATCTTTCGTATTCTGTGATCGCCGCCACTAAACAGAATTTATTCATTTATAAGCAAAACTGCGCCGTTGGCACTGATTTGCGTAATCGTAAAACTGGCCATAAATTCAGTCAAGTTGGTAAACAATATTTAATATCTTTGGGCTCGACTGATGAAATTTTAGGATTGCGGGCCACCTCTGAGTATTTATTCGTGTTGACTAAACACCTGTTAAATGTTTATTACATTAATCAAATAAAATAATAATAGATTTTTCGAGTTGGAGTTATTAAATCGGCTTTCAGTGATTAAATTTGATTTTTTGCCATTACCTGGCCAATCGTTGATCCTATCGATAATGTAATTCCAGTATTTTGGTAGGATCAACAGTTGGCTACATTAGCAAAACCAATTTTTGGGGAGCTAAACATTTTGTAAGGGTAACAAAAAGTAATTTTTTTTTTCTTCTCAAATTCTTTCCTTTTTTCTAGTTATTATAGTAAATTTTCGATATTTTCGAAATTTCCTTTGGGGACAGCGTTCCCCCACAAAAAAAGCCCTGCTCGTCTCCATTTCTCGTTCAAAAATTTATAAATCTATTCAAAATCAAGCGACGTAGCCGCGTTGATATAACTCGTAAATACGATTTATTCACATAACAATGATTAACAAAATAGACTTGAATCGATCAAAAAAGTAAAATAAAAAACCCTTAATATGAATTTCGTCTTCAAACGCTCATTAATACAATGCACGTTATAGATAAAATATAAAATAAAACGAAATACTTCGAGAAAATAAAATAATAAAATCATTCGTAACAAGAACATCGAAAAATTACGACTTGATCTCATTTTCTGGAATGTACGAAGCCGTAGATGAGCTCTTCTTGACGAATAAATTCTCAATACCCATTTCTGATATCATCGATAAGGCGTTAAACGCAGCCTAAAAATGAGCGAAAGACGTTAATAAAATTCACGATACCAAAGTGGGCTTAATTTTTACCTCGTTTTGGGCTGCTTCGGTCGATTCACCGGAACCATAACACGTCTGCGGAGGACTCGTGTTCAACGTCACTAAACTGAGATACTCTCGGTGATGACGACCCTATGCAAAAGAACGTTAAATATGAAGTTCACCTATTGCAGAAATATCACGAGGAAATGCTTACCTTTGGAAAATCGGAAAATTCCACGTCATATCCGAAACTTTCGGCTAATCGGGTAAGTTGCTCTTTGGCGACACTTTTTTGGATATTCATATTAGCGAAAAATTTATGTTTATTATTGGTATATTGCGGCTTAGGCGAAGAAGATTGTTCATAAGTAGCCGAATTTCCGTTGGTTAATTTTTCGCTAGCTGTGAAAATGAAGATGAAAGTGATTAAATGTGCTCATCGACTTCGAATTCTGCTACTTAATTGTTTACCGTTGGAAGGTGAATTCTTTTTGGCATTTTGTTTAATAGATAAATTGGCATTAGGTACTAATAACAACCCGGGAGCTATTTGTTTACCGTTCATCATACCCTTAGGTGTGGATACAGGGGACGGAGTCGATACTGAATCGTCTTTATTGTTCGTCTGCTATAGAATGTAAAAAATGCATTAGAAAATGGCGCTTTCAGAGTACAAGCTAAGTACTTACCGTATCCGCAACCTTGATAGGTTTCTCTTTGGCGGGCACTTCTAATCCTAATAATTCTAACATATTTTCAGAAGCTTGACGTTTGGCGTCTTTTTTATTTGTACCGATTCCGATACATTTTAAGTCATCAACTTGAACCTAAACAGTTAAATGGCGAATAAATAGCGGATTCGACAAGTCGAAGGTGTCGAAGTGGTGGAAAGTACCTCGATGGAGAACTGCTTCCTTCTACCGCGACCTTTTTCTTCGATCAACACGTAAACTGGTTCTTTACCATGCTTTTTCTTCTGGTATTCTAATAATTTGGTCGTTGGATTGGATTCCGATCGTTTATCAGATTCGTCCTGCTGTATTGAACAAAAACTTGAATTGAAACGAATTGCTTGGAGGATGTAATATTGATAGATAATTTAATCACCGTTTCGTTGGATTTAGAACCTTCTCTAATTATCCGGGTTTTTTTCTTATTCAACGTCATCCTTTTACGTAACTTTTTTTTATCGATATTGTTATAAACTTTTTGAGGCGACGGTAGCGATTCCAGCAAATCCAACATTTTCTCGGCAGCTCTTCTTTTTGAGATCTAAAATAAAGCGAAATTATCTAAATCAATATGAAATAAGTTGGTGCAATTTTTTTACGAGATACGCACCTTTTTTCCATTGCCTTCACCAATGGTCTTGAATTTATCTCCAACTCGACATTCGGTGACAAAGGTTCTCATATGAGGCGGACCTTTTTCATCGATTACTTCAAAAATAGCTTGTAAACTATGCCTGAAGGCTTTCTCGTGAACAGCTGAAATAGGCGATTTAGCTTCGTCGCTGATTTGTTCGGTATTCTGCGGCGTATTCGAGAAACCTGTAGCGGAAAAATCGCACTCAAAATAAATGCGAACTCGATGCGGACACGAATTGCTTACCACTTTTGGACGTATCGACGCCGTTTTTCAAATCTTCTAAAGCTTTCTTGGCGGCATTATGTCGAGCGATCTGCGCCGAATTGCCTTCGGCTATGTATTCTCGATGTCCTACCTTTAACGAGATCTTGTACGGCGCTGGGCATTTGTATCTCTGCGGCGAGAACGCGTTAGCGCGAGACTGGTTGAGCGGGAAATGTCCAGAAGTACTTACAGCATTGCTGTATTGATTTCCCGGATAAGAATAGCTACTCATTACAGCAGCGTATTCGTTAAAGCAATAATCATTGTACAGAGTTCTAGTCTGTAAAGGATGAAATTACGTTAATACTTTTATAAAAGTATACGTTTTTTAATTTTATTTCGATCAAAATTCATATCGTAAATGTACCGAAATAGAAACAGGTCAATACCAGTATTGCCACGGACGAATAATTTCCGATGGCAGATATCAACGCCTATTAATAATGATACGAACTAACGTGTTATAATTACCTGATAAATACTTCTGGAATAATAATTCAAAGGATATGGTGGTTGGAAGTAAGCAGCCGAAGGTTGGCTTAATATAGTATACATGGTAGGTTCGCCTCGCTTCATCGCCAATGCATTTAATTCTACTGTCGGAGTGGTATTTACTGCAAAATATACGTAAATTAGGTAAAATTTATTAAATACGAGAAAAATGAATCCATTTCCAGCTCACTTCTAGTATTAGGAAGTAATTTTGGAGGAGGATGTTTATATTTGGTTTTTCTCAACGCGATCGCAGCTGCTTCGTGTTGAGCTTTTTTGATACTAGTACCCTGCGCTTCGAATTCCGTATCACCTAGTTTCAACGTGACTGTGAATTTCTTACGATGAGGTGGACCTTCCTCTTTCGTTAGTCTGTATAAATGTTGTATCTACGAGCAAAATAAGTAAGAGTTAAGACGAGATGAAATCGAAATAAACCGATAACGTTACATGAAGCACTTACTCTATTATATCGCGCTAATTCATTCACCAAACACATCGGTGTTTTGTCTTTTAAACTGCTAGGTTTCACCATCACATTCACATCGCCCATACCTGGCTCGGAATTCATATATCCTAAAGTAAAATAGCTATATTAATGGATTGGTTTACCATGTCGAATGAAAAATTAGACATCAATTTACTTTTATCTGGAATTCGCTGCACATAATTTACCCGATAGGGTTGGCTCGACTGTAATTCAGCCATGAGGCTAGCTAATATGAAAAAAAATTACAAGATTACTACCACCAGTAGCAAAGCATTTCACTAATGAAATTCAATTTAACGGTTGTTGTATTTTGGTTCAAAGTCCATCAACGAATATCGGTCGAAAGGTTGTATTACATGAAGAAGACACCGAAACGATGGATATTTCCGCAATATAGAACACCAACGGAGAAAAATATCAGCAAAATATGTTGTAAGTAGCACAACCAAAATGTAGGTCAATAAAACGGATTTTGTCAATTTGATCGGTAATTTCAATAAGCAGCCTTAAATAGAATAGTAAAATGGTTAATCGAAGCAAAATTCTACATTTTTAGAGTGAATTGCTGGTGAAATATTACGTTTCGGTTATAACTGAAACCTGTTTTCGGTGTGTTTTACAAACACATCGGTCAAGTAGAATGTAAAGCTTGTTAACTTACGATTTATTGAGGAAATTCAGTTTCAAATACAATGATTCTTTTTCAGCAACAATGTAATGCCAAATATTATAAAAAATAACTATTAAAAGGCCGAAATAACCAGTCGTTAAACGATTTTCTTCAAAAAAAAATATTCAAATTCTTCTTATTTTGAAAATCACAAAAAAAATTCCGCGGATTAGTGATAAATTCACAGATATTTGCAAAGTGAATTGGATTTTGAATGAGGAATTTCAGGCAGCTTTGGCTTTACTTCATCATCAATCTAGTTTTTTTATCCAGTTTGCATGAGTTCATTGGTTCGAACTTCGAAAATTTTTTTCTAAAAAAAATTTAAAGAGATAAAAATTTTAATGCAAACTTTAACAAGTACAAGACAATTTATGAACATGATTAATATGTTGGATTTTTGTCATTTTACTTCAGAAATAAATACTCAAGTCCCAAATTGACATAAAATTATTATTAATCATTATGGCTTAATTTAATTTCATTCACCGAAATGCAAAATTGCAAATCGCAACAAACAAGACACTATTTAATTTTTTATTAACTAGTACCCTATTCTATAATAAATCGAAATAGAACAATGACTACATTAATTTACAGCATAATTCGGACTCCAGCCATTTTAGGTTCACACTTCACAGCAATACAAAAAGGAAGAATCTTCAGACCCTATGAAGGATGAATTTGTTACTCATGAGCTTAGTCGAAGTCGCAGCTGACATAAAATTGGTTTTCAATGTATGCTTAGCAATTCTATTCCACTTAATGTGGAAAGAAGAAACGAAAGTTACAAATGAAAACTACAATGTATTACAAGTATACAACTTAAAATAACAAACAATACTTGAAAAATGCAATTATCTACAGTACGTGAAAAAAAAAAGATATCACTCAATTATTGCTTCATTTTATTCTGTATCGGCAAGAACAATTTAAATTCAGCCGGTAATTCGTCTTCGGAATATAAACGATCAGAGAAATACACTCGACGAATGCGACAATTCGCATGAATCTGAACTCTGAGTGTTTCGACGTAATTAGTACCGTAAGCTCGTCTAGTAAAATCCATCAAATTGAACTGAATCTGATTCCATCCTTCGTCCAATCTCACAGGCATCGTACAAATAAACGGTTTGACGCGAGTTGTCGATTGATAATTACTGGCACGGAATCTTCGTCTCACATTTTTGTCGTCAAGAATCTGCGCAGAATTAAGAATTGTAATTTTCTAATAATGGCGATATTCAATGAACGGCTAAACATACCTGTACTTCAAATGTGAAATATTTCATTAAATTTTTCACGATCATAACTAAGAAAGGCAATTTGATACCAAGCGTTTTGGTAGGATCCGCTGGACATGTTATATAGATGGTGCTCACATTTGAACCGACTATTTCTAACACCAAAGATTGAATATCATTGTCTGTAATACGTTTGATGTGGCCATTGCGAACTTTTTTATCCCATATTTGCAACGGTTTGCTACCGATACTATAGAGAATCGAGAGAAAACCGCTTTGAAATGTGTTCTTGAACATAGTTCAACGATAAAAGTACGAACTGAATGGAATCTTAGAATACATTACTCGAATGGCGGATATCACTTAGCAACTGAAAAACGATAATGAAAACAACCAAAATAGTAGAAATAATTACTTGACTACCGGCGAGATGGTTTAAAAACACAAAATACCCAACTTGCCTGATATTGCCGGGTTAATCCTGGTTAATCAAAGTTTTCGTTTTTTTTTGGAATTTTGATTTGGATCTTGGACCGCTCTACCGAGCTAAAGTGAAGCAGGTATTAAAAACTATGCTGGCTTCACTTTGCTCTGTACTTTCAAATTTTCATCATTCTGTAATGAACGTTCCTGTTGGCTGTAATCAAAATTACAAATTATTGAAATTGCAGGCATCAACGAGCATAAAATTTTATCAATTTGAAGTTTCCTAATTTTTATCATTGAAATAAAAATTTAAATTCCAAGTGCGCCGGTGAAATTGAAATTTTAGAAATTTCTTAATTCCAAATTGTGAAATTTACTTTCAAGCTTTCAATAACTTATTTTTGTTTGCTACCATCGACTAATTATTTTGAAATAAAAATTTCTTCATTGATTATAGAATGTCGAAAATGGTATTGAAGAAAGTTGCTCCTGAGGAGGTACCTCCCGGCGCTACAATACTTTCTGAGAACGAAGTATTTGAGTATTATTATAACATGTTCACAAATTGGAAACCACAATCTGAGGTGTACGTCATTACTTATTAGACATTTTAATCTATTGCGGTTACGTAATTTTCAGACAATATATTTTTTAGCTGGGCATTGAGGTACGGATCTTTCGTTCTGGGGTTCATTTGCGGTGCCACCAATTTCCATATTCTGCGTCAATATCAGAGACGTTTGAAATTGAACCACGGGTTGTTCATCGGATTGGGACTATCATGTGCTGTTGTACCATCACTGATTTCTCCGACATGTCACATTTGGGTTAGTTTTTGCGGATCACTGGTTCATCATTGTTTCCAATTAAAATTTTTTCTTGTTCGTAGTACGTTACCCGGAAAATTCTTCTTGGTGAAGAATGCTACGGATGTTTACATATTCATGCTATGGGAATTCAAGTGCTCTCCGCTTTGACATACTCTTTAACAGTCAATCCCCTGTTATGTTTTATGGTAAAATTAAAATTGCACAAATGAAAATAATTTTTTCAAAAATATAATTTTTCATATTTATCCACAGAAAGCTCAACAAGTCGCTAGTTATAGAGTTCCAGGGTATTCTACTCCCGAACAAAGACGCCAAAGTTGGCAGTTGTATTTAAAATTTACCAAACGTGCATCAAAACTTATTTATGGTCATTTTATGTTGAATACATTAGCAGCCACTTTAATAACAGTTCAAGAAATCAACCAATTTGCGCATACGCAAGAATCTTTAATTGCGAAAGAAGAAGAAGTTAATCGATTGAAGAGATCGCTTGAGAAAACAAAAAAAGCGCTACCCTAATAAGATCATCGTTTAGTTGTTGACTTTTTGTACGTACGTGTTATTTAGTGTATAAGTAAGATTATGTATGTTGTTTAGTTTAAATTAAATCTCCGTTTGAAGAAAACTACCTATTATTTAGAATGATATATTTCAATAAAATTAACAGACATTTATAAACAAATGTTAAAAACAAATAATAGCTAACCTCAAACGACAACGCTTTATTGATTTCAAACGAAAATAGATATTGTAAAAGCTATGTGAGACTTTTCAAACTAATTGACGTAAAACAATTGTACGGTACGAAGTTACATATTTTTTACAACTACCGTATGTTTCTCATTTGTATAAACCTATGTTGTTCGTTGAAAAAATTTAAAACAAATATTCGTTGCAAGTCTTAAGTACTCATGTTTTCAACTTTCGAATTTGGCAGTGATGTAAAAATTTTGTCGATCTTATCATAGTTTTATGAGCAATTTATTAAGATTTTAAGTACTTTGATCTTTCGTTTAAAATTTTCATCGCCTCGTTTGTCATTTTGAACATTCACCTTGTTTCTGAGATCATGAACTGTGAAAGAAATATGAAATTTGCCGTTCGATTCCATTCTTTGAAAATATACTTTAGAATCAAAACAACGCGTTAATAATTCTTGTGAATTATAATGTTTCCATAATTTCTCGCAATTAACCAATATTTAAAAAGTAGTCATGTCTGAATCACGAAATAGGCTAATATTAAATTGAACGCAGCATTTGAATATGACATCATCGAAGATTACTCAAATAACTCTTCTTTGTTGTAAATCTATATAAAAAGAAATACATGAAAGAAAAACGAAGTTGACAAGGTAAAAATCACTAGCAGGATTCAATAACACCTCACTTTTGAAACAAAACTTGAAACTTATCGAGACCTTCCAATTCATTCCATCATACTCTTAATCTTTTTGAAGTTTGTTAAACACTCCAAATATGGAAAATCCAAACAACAAAATGACATAAAACAGATTTCTTTCACCATACAATCAATTATAATATAAAGAGTAAAATAAGCTAAGATATTTAAGCTCGTTAATTCTCTTGTACTTTTTTTCCTAGGTTTAATTTACATTACCAAGAGACAAACCAGAACGATGATACGGTTTGACTTCGACAATCAACATCCAACTTGCAATTAGAACTTTGAAGGTAAACGTGGATTTAAAAAGAATAAACTCGATTTTTTTTAAATCTAAAGGAACAAAAATTACCGTTAAAGCAAAACAATTCTGTAGTGGAAGCCCTGAAACGAAAAAGCTAATAATAAATGAACGAAAAATATCGAAGGTACGACCATTAACTATGAATTGGAAAGGTCGAAGCTTGAAACTAGCCTACAAATTCTTTTTAAATCCACCGATTATTATTACAGGCATTGAAAGAATACAGAAACATTCAAAACGAATACATAATATGTATGTACAACCTAAAACAGATTCAAACATCGCCATAAGCAGATTTCAAACCTGAACACATAATCGGTAATCGACGAAAAAAAAATACTTCGATTAAAATACAAACAAAAAGGTGAATACGATTTGTATAACACAACCAGCTAAGATACAAGAAAACATGAAGACAAAACGGTCATTTACGTTTTCGCGGCGAATACAAATCTTGGTAATCATTGACAAAAGGTACTCTAGGCATAGGCGGATTATACTGATAAGAAAAGGGACCCTGGATGAACCCGGGGTTCATGGGAGCTGGTGGTTGATACGTTGGATAAAGGTTGTTAGAATATGGAGTACTTAATACGTGCGAATAAGTAAACCTAGACGATGGCGGTAAAGGTAAAGGCGGCTGGTATACGTTGATGTCGTTACAAACAAATGAAGACACATGATGAGACGGATAGGGAGAACGTTGTATGGGAATTACAGTAGATTCGTTAATGTACCTGGGAAATGTGGGGTTCTTTTCGGAGCCCCTGAGTAGTTGCTAGCAATTCGGATTTTTTATGTTGTTGATGTAGTCTTGATAACTAACGCTAACTTTCTCGCTACGATATCGCGTGAGTTTTATATTACGTCTGATATCTGGAGTCACAGTACCTTTGAAACCTCCTTTTCTCAGTAACGAATCAATTGTTTGTACTTGATCCCATCCTGAAATAGAATTTATTATTGAAAGCAACACGAATTTCGAATTTCAAAATTACCTTGTGCGGATGCGACTTCTGGTAAATATGTGGCAGTGCGTTTGTTGCCTTTTTCGTTATGAAATTCGATTCTTATGCCATGTACGCCGACTTCCCAATCTCGATAATCTGCACCGTCCTCAAAATGTCGAAGAATTGAGACGGAAACGTGAAGTTTCGATAATTCGTCCATCGTAATCGGACTAAATCGCGTGTCATTACAAGCGCTGGAAGGAGATTGACCAAATTTCATCATGAACTTGGTACCATATAAAATAAATCTCATAGATTACCTCGTAACTGCATACTCTCGGAGACCATTATGTAAATTGATAGCGTTAAAAGTTCCAATACACCCTCGCAAACGTTTATCCTCGCCGATTTCCCAAGTCACAAACAACGGACTGTTAAATTACATCACATTAGTGCAAAAAACTCTCAACATTTACCACAATAATAACATCTGTTACATAACGAAACATTCCGTCGCCTAGATTCCGGCCTACACAAATTAACACAAGTCAAACTCACAATGCATCATTGCTGCAGTCCGGATTTTTTGGTGGTTCTAAACTATGTAAATGGGAATAAAGAACATCGAAACAAAAGAAACACATTTCACGTTTGGCAATTCTATCATTGCCATTTTCTTTGTTATTTAAAATGGAACCATTGCATAAAACACTGGTAGAATTATTCAGCTTTTGCTTTTTGGTTCCACTGCAACTTGAGGACATTTTGAAAACACAATTAAAACTTTGCAAGTTAGAGGTCTTTAAGAAATGTAAATAAACCGTATAAATAAACTTTGAAACACAACTTTAATAACTTGCCAGATTACATTCAAAAGCAACGAACACAAGATCGAAACTCAATAAATACAACAAAGTTCCAACAAAAAGCGAATAATTCAGTTTACAAAAACCTAATCATATGTTTCTCGAGTAGAGGCAAGCAGCGCGCTCTACTAAACTTAAACTACAAAACAACAAACAACTTAATATGAACTTAAACTTAAGGACTTGGCCGATTACCCTTCAACGAAAGTCGTAAATAATCAATCATTCAAAATCATCCTGAAAGCTGAAACTTCAGATCTAACATAGCGTCAAACGGCCCAATGGACATGCCCATAGTTGTCTTAAGATTCTTTTATTTACAGACTGCAATAAGTTTTTAAAAGTTGAAACACTTCGTTCGTGGTGAACGTGCTTGCGTTGCGATAAAAAATAAAGTATGTTTTCCTTTCGCTTTGGAACAGCTGATTTTTGCTTATCACTTTCACTTTTTTACTCGTATGTTTCATCGTATTTTGGCTACAGTATTTCAAATTTGTAGTATTTAATAAATTACTATAAATTATAATAAATATATATTGCATCAAATACAATTGTAGCTTAAATGAAACAGAAAAAAAAAACAAATTTTTATTTAGTACAATGAATGGTTCATTATGAAATTACTCATTTTGTCGTTTTTACGCAGCGACGTCTTAGCACTTCATAGCATATCAAGTGGCAACACCGACGACGAAACTTTTCACGCATTTGTTTGGTTCGGCACTGGTTCGTATATTTGAGAACGTTGAATTGAAAATTTAAGCGTTTGCAATCATTGATCGGTCGAATATTTTCTCGTTTTGTGATATTTCTAATTTAAAAATATTAGTAATTTTAACGTAAATTCATAAGAAATCCTCATTCAACGTTATCTTTCGGTTTTCTCGTACGTTTCGAGTAAATTAATAGTCGTTGTGATGTGGTGGTGCGAGAAGTTTACGATTATTTTCCACTTCAATTGTAATGTTTGCAATTGTTGAAAAATCTCGTATTGTAAATTCACGCCGACGAATCATCTCGAAAAAACGGTAACCGTTTCATCAAAATGCCAGTTCGAAAGCAAGGTAAAACTTGACATTGTTCAACTACTCCTTATACACGCATTATAGCCCAAAATCTCGCCTTTATTTACCGTTAATTAAACCCGAAATATCGCCGTATATTCGAAAATACGATTAATCTGTTTCACCAGCATTAATCACCCTCTTATTTGTAATAACATCTGTTCCTATACTATTTTCATTCTGTGTTGAATTCGCTATTTAATAAGTACAAAAAAATGTTGAAATGTTTCCAAAATTCAATGCATTGAATAAGACTGATTCGCCCCGTTTATGTTTATGGCGGGCAAAATCGCTTATTTAAGGTTGTGAAATGCATGTTTTATTTTGTTATAAATACCGAAAATAATTCCGTTTCTTATGCCGCTATACGTATTATGTCGATTACGTAATGACATCTAGGTAAAACGATTTATTTTAAAATAAATTTACTTCGGCCAAATACGAATAGGCAGAGTGACCACGAATAGTTGGCAGTATTTTTGCGAATATTATTTCGCATTATAATTTTCGTTGGTGAACTAAATAATCACGAAATTATTTCATTACCGAAATTTCGCCCCTTTGATAAAATAAAATTCTATTCTTAATACCGGAAACCCAAAAAAATTTTCATTACGAATTTCACGTATATTGAATAATTGTAGAAATATTTTCATGTTTTTCAACACCTGTTACTTATTTTAAAGGGCCAACTTTTTACCTACTTCGCCGCATTCCTTAGATTCCAAAATGACCGTTGATGCGTGAGATTTGTATTTCAAAATGGAGTCGCGATTCTGTTCCGTCATTGGCTGAGATTTTCGTTTCAAAATACCGATACTTTTGTTAAAAATACGGATCATATTTTTCGATCAGATACGTCGCAGATTTAACCAGCGTATACGAAATATTCGCTGTTTCGGAGACGAATTTAATGATAAACTCGTTGGCTCTGGTCCATCGCAGACCGTACACTCTCTTTACGATTTCCTCCTTATTTTTACAACTTTGTATAATAAATACTGACGTCATATGGACGAATTTCCAAAAGAACGTTAACATCCGTCAGTGCTTTTTCAATTACCGCTAATGTTTGTCTTCGTTGGCCAGACATTCGCGAATATTTTAGAAAAATTTGCAAATGGAGTGGCAAAATGATCGGTGAGATTGTGCCATTTTTTTACTCGTAATCGCTAAATAAGCCTTTTTTTTGGCATTTTTACAGAAGCCCATCGAGCTTTGGAATTATTAGAAGATTACCACGCGAAATTGATATCGCCGCAGGATAAACAATTGAGATTGGCCATCGAACGTGTTATACGAATCTTCAAATCCAGACTTTTCCAAGCTTTACTAGGTTAGTGCGTGTAAATTTTAAACGCTATTCTACTTTGCGACATTCGACGTGCTTTTTTACGACCGTCGTTAAATACCTCGAGAAATACGATTTTAATCGCGAGCTTTTGAAAACGGAACAGCACCTAAACGCGAGTATTTTTAACTCTTTTCGTAGTTAAAATATCGATACGATTTCATTTACCAGACGAAATCTCTGTATCAGAGGTCGCCAAACATTGTACGACGGTAATTACAAACCAACTTACGGGTCTAAAAATAACTTATATGGCGAATTATTTCCATCGTTTGACTTAAAAAAAATTCGCGTCGCGGGAGTCGTTCGAAATAAACGAAGAGTTGATTCGCGCCATGTGTTCGAATTTTTTTACGATTTGAGTTCCCGTAATACAAATCGAGTTTGGCTTGAGTATCCTTCAGGGGCTCAAGACCAGGAATATTGGTGCAATTTTGGAATTTATTTGAACGATATGAGGATGTGAAAATCGTTCTTTTGCTTGAGGAAGAGAACACGTGTTATGGAGTGCGAATAAGTTTGAAAATTTTGCGATTCCTCCGCTCCCCCCCACCTTCTATCGCTTATATCGTATTTATGATGCGTTTATTGAATTTAATCAGCGTGTTGTGCTTTACTGAATAACTTCGTCTTGAAATTATGTATTTAAAGTAATATTCCTAGGCACAGTGTGGGGGAAGAGGTGAGGAGAGGCTGATAGATATACTGCGACAGGGATACAAGACGTTTTCTAAACGATGCCGCTTTTTTGAAAAACAAATTAGCAAGTTTTTTTGTATTTTTACTTTGGAGATTTCGGTTTTTCAACATTTTCACGAATTTTTCTCATTTTTTTCAAGATTTAGCATTTACTTATGAAATAATTATGTATTGTAAAGTGCAAAAAACATTGCATACGCGGGGTATCTTTTTTAAATAGATTATAGAAGTAATGAAAAAACAGTGAATTTTGTTGAAAAGTAATGCAAGAAAAAAAAAGCGAAGACGTGAAATATTTTTGAAAAAATTATGCAAAAATTGTTTTTCTAATCTGAAATTAGACTTTGTTGGGAAAAGAGGGAAGGGGGTAGTAAAGTAAAGAGGTTTTTGAAAATTTAATCCAAAGGTTGTAAACAAGTGGTGATTTCTCAAAAAAAAAAATCCGTTAGATATCCTGATATATTTCAAATTGTTTCGTAATAATTTTATTTGTGGTAAATTTGAAAGAATGGGGTAACTTTGAAAAGTACATGGCTAATTTAAATTCGTATAAAACCCACTGTTCAAAGTAACCCCGCAGTTTCAAAGTTACCCCGAAATAGTTGTATTCGATTCTACTGACGCTATGTACAAGTTGATATGAATTTTTTCCCTTTATGAAATGTCTCTATTTCGCAATTTGGGAATTTTTATCCAAACTGGATTGGCATTACTGTTTCGTCAGCGAATAATTTCGGAAATCTTGTCAATCTTAATCAGGTTTACTTTTGAGCCTGTTTTTTGTTTTCGCGATTTGACGCTAAATTTGAAACACTTTACGACGAATTTCCATCTCATTCGATTAATTTCAGTTTTTTTCGCGTCAGCTGCGAATTACTCCAAAGCGGCAGAAAATTATCGCGAAAATGTGGAAAAGATTTGTTAATTGAATATTCAAAAGGGACTGTTTCATTACGATCCTATGAGAATTTTTCCCGCACTACTTACCCCTCTTGGGTTTGGTTTTAATGCGAAATTTTAATCGAAAAATACGTAATTTTTTCGGCGTTGGTAGCCGAGGTTTTTAATAAAAACCAAGTATATTACGTTGTACTAGTCGATGGGAGGGGGGCGTACCTAAACTTTGTTTTGGAACCTCAAGAGTTCATTTTGACCATTTTATCGATGTCAAATGATATAAACATTTATTTGTGTAAATTGTTTTTGGCGTTTTACTCAGGCCGGCTTCAACAAAAAAAGTTCAAATTCGATTGATATGGTTCTTTTGGCGAGTCCAGTTGGTGACCAGAGTGGGGTGATTTTGGATCAAAATTTGGAGAAGTCACTTTATTTAAAAGGGTGAGAGGAGGGGTGAAAAAAGTCAAAACGGCTAAAACATAAACCAATCAATAAGGCATCAAAATACTCGTATACCCAAAAATCAGCTTCCTAAACCATTTAGGAGGGGAGCCCCCCCCCCATTATTTGGCTTCGAAAAATTTTGTGTCATAGCTGCAGCTCCTCCAAATTGACTTTAAAGGTCGTGCTTCGGCGTGTACTACACATCCCCACCCCTTATAAGCCTCAAAAAATATAATTTTTGAGTCTTTTTTAACGGTTCTTTTATGTGTGTGATTTTTATTCAACCTTTGCGAATAATTACTCGTGTATTTTGTCGACTAACGAATTTTTAATTAAAACCTCTAAACGAACGGCACATCTTGGAAGCAAAACGATGGTGTATTTGGTAAAATTAATTTTAATCCTTGGCCTTTTTTCGGATACATTTATACGTAGTCGTAAATTTCTCATCGATAGAATTTATTTTCGGTTGCGAGGAAGTGCCGAAAGGAGAGGGTGACGGCCGAAGCGAGAATACAGCGAGACGTGTACACGAGAGGCGGCCTAGGTTGGAAATCTCGGCACTTAATTTGATCTCGAGCACGTAATAAAAATAACGTCTAAAAGCCGTCGGGTTATTTTCGGCTTAATATTAGGTTCAATTTACAAGTGGTTCGGAGTCTTAGCGTTTCCCTTTGGTTGTGCGAAACGCGTTCGTTGTTCGGGTGTCGAGCGCCTTAATTAAATTTAAACCGTCGTTTTAAATGGTATCGTCTGCGGATGAGTAAGAAAGCGCGATATAATAACGAAATTATACCGTGGTGACGTTAATATGATAAGTTCATCCTTCGACGAGAGAGATTTATACGTTGGAGTAATCATAACAGGCAAATGCTCCGGCTAGTTTGACGTAACCGAGGGTAATCTCGGAAGCGGGGGATGTTTTTGATATAGAGATTACATTTTGCAACCAGAGCTATCTCTGGAGATGTTTGGAAGGGAAATTTGAACGAGTTTGGGAAAAGGTATTTTTATAATTTGTAATAAATCATTCAAAATTAAAGCTAAGCTGTATTTTTTTTTGGATGAAAATCGTGTGGGAGGGGTTGGACTTTTTAACAAAGGGAGTTCGCATACCTGAAATGGTTTGGACTCTGTTATGATTGAGTATCATATTGCATAAACCTTTGTATTTTTCCTCGGACTAGCCACATTGGTCTTTTATTTTGCACAAATCATATTGATCCATTGTCATGCTCCAGCCCCCGTTGTTTTCTGTCTTGAACAGACCACCTTTGTTAAATCTAGGACGAAGGACAATGTTGGTCTGTCCAAAAGATCACAGTAATTCGTACAAAATAAGAGAGACAAGATGGTTGCCGCAAGATAAAAGACCGATGTAGTTTGTTCAAGGCAAAAGAAAAAGCTCGTCCAAGACAGGAGACAATAATAACCCTGGTAGTTCTTCCAAAACAGGAGACAAGGGTAGTTCATCCATGAAAATTGACCAATCTGTTTGTCCAAAGCGAGAAACAAAGGTAGTCTGTCCGAGACAACTTATGATAGAATACCACAATGGATCTATGTGTCTTGTCCAAGGCAAGAAATATCTTTCTTTTGTTTTCCATCAACTGCCTTAACTGAATTTTTGGATAAATCAGATTCATTTATTGTTTCCCATATTGAGCAAATCACCGTTGTCTTTTTTGTCTTGAAAAAGCTACCGTGTTCCGTTATCTTGAACTTATCCACTTTTGTTTCTCGTCCTGGACAAGTCATATTGGTCTCCTGTCATGGATGAAGTACTCTTGTATCTTATTGTAGATAAACCACTGCTGCCTTCCTGCTTGAACAATCTTCGTCTCCTGTCTTGGATAACCTGATTGGTCTCTTATCTTGTACAAATTACTATTTTCTGCTGTTTTGGACAAACTATCATTATCTTTTGTCTTGGGCTTAATACCTTTGTTTCTTGTCTTATTCAAATTACCATTGTCTATTGTCTTGGATCAACTGACATTGTCCTCCGTCTTGGACTTGACACATTTGTCTCTTGTCTTGAACCTGAACGAACCGCCGTCCTTTTTTGGATACATCACCGACGACGTCTCTTGCCTTAGACAAACTCCCCCTTTTGTTTCTTGCCTCATGCTCTCTCTATCTTATACAGACTATCTTGATCTGTTATCTTGAGCAAATTACCCTTGTTTCTTATTTTGGAACAAGTCCTGTTAGCTGCTGTCTTGGGCTAGCCACCTTTACTTTTTGTCTTGAAAGATGACTAACTACTCGGAGATCTTTCGTCTTGGACAAGCTACCTTAGTCTCATGTTTTGGATACACTACCCCTCATCTCCCCACCCACCCACATCTCCCTACATTGTCTCTTGACATGAACTAATCATCTGATGAGGTACTTAGGTTTAAAAATCTTTAAAAGCACTCTGACTCGCGTCAGTTCATAGCTTCAGAACTGAATCAGGTATCTTGAAATTTTCGTTATGAATTTTGTAAAGAATTACTCCTTGTCATTGGTCGATTAACGCGTCAAACGTGAAGCTCGCGTGTTACCTCGACGAATATCGACGGAATCTGGCTGAAATTCGGTTAAATGCCGCCCATATGCGTGATTTGACGCGCGCAACAGATACATTAAACGTAGACGTCGAACGTGGTCGAAAATTACCACGTGTTTTTGACGCATAAATTATTCTATATCGTCGACAGAAGGTAATTTTTTCCTTTACAAGCGTATTTATTCACGAAACAGAGATAAAGCTCGGTAACGGTAACGAAACGAGGCCGTAATATTAGAGGGGGGAAGGGGAGCGAAAAAAATACCCTGTATTATTTTTTCGCATTATTCAGATTCGGATCGATACGTTAAATTACATCTTGTAATATTCTAAACACCGCGTTATAATTCATTTATATTATTTGGGCGGAAGTAACCGCGGATTATTAGCGTTTCAAAGAGAACGAAAGAGTAAAAACCGGGTCATTTTTTTCTATAACCGGTAACTCTTTTAGCCTTATTTTCCAGAGTTCCTCGTTTCGCAAATTACATCGTCGTTTTGTCGTGTGTACGCTGGGTTTTGTTTTTTTCTAAATAGCATGATGCACGAAAGCTCGACCTAGTCTGAGGGTATTTAAAAGAATTCGTGTCTGGGTAATCGAGCCGGTGAAAGTATTCTATAAACGATGGCATCGCGGTAAGAGCTGGAGTGCATCTCTTTTCAAAGCGTATAGAGAGCAAGTTTTGTGAAGCTTTTATATTTCAAAGTACACAAAGCGGAGAGCGGTACATTGGGGAAAATTTCTCGCTATATCCCTTTTAAAAATATTTATACTGTATGGTTTGAGAGCAAGAGTGCGCCGCAAGAAAAAGCCTATTGTCAAGTCTCTCGTAACGGTTCAACGTTTATAATGTAAAATCGAAAAGGCACGCTGGATTAAAAGCAGGTCGTAGCTGTGTTGACTTTTTCAACGAGACGTAAATTCTGCCGTGAAGCGCAGAAAAAATTTAGCTCGGAAATGATCTCTGTTTGAAATTAGTTATTTTCCATCGATATGGGTTGGATGAGATAAGGCAAGACTGTATCATACTCGAAATAGTAGATGTCTATATTTCCGAGGTTTTATTTTTTTCTAGTGAAATTTTACGCAGGAATAAATCAAATTGACATTTGCCAATGATTACATGAACGAATTTTGATAACATTTTCATAACTGAACGAATATCAACTCTCTCAAAAGTTCAAGAGACCCTGGATGCCGGATGCTTTATGAACAAATGCCTTGAATATCGTGAAAAAGACAGGTATTTATATCATTCTAGCCTCTAGTTCAAAATTGAAACCCACTAAATTCTCTACAAAATGCATATATTAAGAGTTGATGTAGCTGGTTTAGGTTCCGAGCTACGTGCGTTTGAAAAAGGAGAATTTTTCGTGAATTTTTGTCAAAATTCTCATAAATTTAGTTTTTTACCTGTAAACATGGAAAAAAATGGTTTTTCATGAAAATGTATAATAACTGAAATGAAAGATGACCAAATTTTCTACAAATTTCATTATAAAGAAGTTAAATTGCTTTCTTAGTTTCCGAGCTGTAACATCGCAAAGAAGGGGGGTTTGGTTATTTTTTAATCTAGTTTTGTAGATACAGTATTTACAGAGGATTTAGTAGGCACCAATCTCAAACTGAGCTATTTTTTTTTCATAGAATCATTTTTTGCTACACTAGAGTCAAAAAATTGTATCCTACGTAATTAGACTTCAAAGTCATCTCTTCACGAAAAATTCTCCTTTTTCAATCGCACGTAGCTCGGAATCTAAGCTAGCTACATCAACTCTTAATATATGCATTTTGTAGAGAATTTAGTGGGTTTTAATTTTGAACTGAACTATTTTTTTGATAAAACCAGTTTTCACTAAGATATAGGCGAAAAACCGATTTTAAGGGGCTTAGATCCACAAAAAAGGGAACTTGCAAACAAGCCATTTGTTCCGGAGTGAAGTATGTTGTAAAGGGTATCGAATACTAGGTATATACCAAAATTCGGCCTATCGTCTCGTTTTGCAAGCTCGAGGCCATTTTCGGGCTAGATTAACTGGACTAAAAGTGCATTTTCAGATATACAGAGTGATTCGAGATGATTCAACTTCTTTGAATCAATGATTAGGCAATTGGAAAAGGAATCGGGATATTTAATGGATTTTTTTGTCGAAAAATCTCAAGATTTCAAATGGATGGCTGTCTATGCCATAACGCATCTACTGTTGAAAGCACGCTTCAAAATTCCTTTCGCAATAACGTCATTGACCTTAATGCGACTATTGAAGGACCCATGCGTAGCCCAGATCTTTCGCCAAATGATTTTTTTCTTTGGGCTATTTAAAAGCCTTTATCGCAGTATTGGTTAAAATTCGAAACCTTAAAATGTGATGCATCATTGGAAAGATCAAAGTCTCTACTTCCGACGACGTGTTTGTTTTTGGGGAAAAATTGTGAGAAAAAGGTTTCACGAACTTGGAAAAATATTGATACCAAATGAAAATGTTGCGTGTGGTTTTTATTTTTGTGAAGATTTTCCTGACCCTAACAGTCATTTTGGCACTTGAGCTTAAGGAAAGTCTTTTTTTCTTTGGCAGCGGGGGAAAGGGGCTTTGAACCTGGCCCTTATATAGCTACACCACTAATTCTGTAAAAGATCCTGTTAGGCCAAAGCATCAATACGCAGGTTTCATTACACGATTTCGGCGTATCTGCAAGATACTCTGCTTCCGTTGGAAGCAAACTTCGATAAAAGCTGGAAAAAAGCGCAGCTTTATTTGAAAAATATATGAGCAGTTTTGTCATACTTGGAAAGCGATAATTCCCAGTAGGCCATCAAAGTGCCATTACACATCCAGCCAACCTAATCTTTTGATCTTTTCAGCACCGATTCAGCGTGAAAATTACTTTTTTCGGCGGCTTTTTGTTTTACGCCTCCGTGTTGCTCTGCGTCTTTATGGAAAAAAAACCGCACATACGCGACGGTAAAGTTTACGCCGCTTTGAGAAGTTCCTCGGCGTGGAAAGGTGCACGGTACATCGGCTTTAAATTCTATATAAGGCATAAAAATGGGCGTCGATTACGCACCGTGGGTGTATCTGGCGTTTTCTGTCTTTTTATCAGATCAACGTACTAAAAATAACGCTTCCGGAAACTGCCGTTAACGATGGTTAAAAGCAAAATGGGGGGGGGGGGATAGCTTTGATCTTCGTCATCGTATATGTATGCGTCGAATACCAATACACAACGAAAAAAACAGCCTTTAATGGTTCGTTCGCTTTCATTTATCGTAACTCTGTATATCGATTTGTTTACGTTTGTTTACACGTTTAATGAGAAAACGGCCCAGAAATGTAAATTGAAATGGGTTTTTGGGACGTCATATCGAGCTCGGTTTTTCTACCTTGCGAAATTTAAGCTTTTTTTCTCCCCCCGACGCTTCCCCGATCACGTTTTATCGAGTTTGTTGTGATTCCATCTGCCTTCGTGTCGTTTAGGGGTTTTTTAATCTTCGACAGATTATTTTAATGGAATTGAAGTTTCGCGATGAGTGAATACTGGAATATAAAAGCGAAAAGTTTTATTACGAACGTAATCGATGCTGTTTGTATTTTATACGTAATATTTCCGAAACTACTTTTTTTTTCATCGTTCCCGCATTAAACGAAATTTTGTTTATTTTCTCGATTGCGAGTTTATTCGTTTTATTTTTCTACCGATCGAATCGTACAGCGATTAAGGTGCTTGGAAATACAGAGATAAGAAGGCGAAAATTGCGGGGTTTTCTCCGCGGGGTTCTTATTACGAATTGGTTCTTTTTCAATGATACACTCCTTCGGTATCTTAAAATCCATTATTTCGCAAAACGGCTTATTCGATGAAGAAAAGATACAATGAAGTTGGAATAAGGCAACAAAAACGGTGTAATGTGATTTCGCCTTCGACTTTACTAAGTACAAATTCGAGTTTTTAGAATTTAATTTTATTTTGCGCCTTCAACGTCGCTCAATTCGAAGAGACTTTCAAATGCAAAAACGTGCTATGCTGGGAAATCCCAAATTAAAATCAGAAAATGTTTTTAAAAGCTGTAATTCCTAAATTGGCGATTAAAATTGAACTATATGAAATTTTCGGGATATTTTAAATAATTTTGTAAAAAATCAAATGGGGAGGATCAATCGAACATCACTATGAAATCTTAGGGAAATTTCTCGTTGTATAGGAACCCTCATAGAAGTGTTTTGCACCCCTCCCCCTTTCCCCTCCAATGAAGATAGAGTTTAGGAAACGTCGCGAAGTGAGATATGAAAGAAAAGGTGGAGGGTTCATGCCAAATGGCGGCCTTTTTGACCAGCGGATGAGGGACGTTTCATGATTGGATTTTAAGAAGGGTAAAAGCGAAGCCTTTCACATTTTTTGTTCATTTTTATCCCAGGAAATGATATTTTTGAATTTTTGATAATTTCATGTAGGGTAAAAGAGGTCGGAAAATCTGGAAAAAATTCACCACACTCAGTGGGGATGAAAAATATCGCAGGGACTCGAAATAAGCGTCATTGGTCATGGTATAATGACCGCTACACCTCGTAGAATAAAATCGACGACACCCGCTGTTCAATTTCCTACTGATTACATATGGAAAAATCCCCTTCAACGACAAGGCATCATTTACAGCTCATCGGAGTACTCGTCAGGTTGCAGCATTACGATATAGAAGGCGACCAGCCTGTATCTGCACACACCGTATAACTCTGACCCACGTTATATTTTCAATTCGGCCAATCCTCGACGGGAATCTTTTACAAAATCACTGGGGCGCGTTAACGCGAAAGATTAACCCGACGAAGCGGCATTTCAAACGATACGCGGGGCTCATATCCTAAATCCTTGCGGCGGGTGTGAAGAGGAGGGAAAAATAATCGCAACTGGCATTCGCGCGATCACACAATGCGAACTCATTAAGCGTATCTTGCGCGTACACGACGAATATTACAATTGATAGTAATTTAGTTTTTGAAAAGTTTTTCATTAAAGCGACTGAAGGATTACGGAATCGGCCGGTGACGTTAACGATGAAAAACAAAACGCGGTGGAAATTTATTACCGAAGCTCGCGAAAAAAAACATTTCAAAGATATTTTCATCGTGTGACGATAGATTGACCTGAGAGTGAAAGAGGTCGTACATGAAGGGAAAGCTCACACGTGTGGAATACCTTCGCGTATAACAATACAACATTACTTCTGTTGGTCGGCGATAATTAGTGAAATGAGTAGGCTCTTTAGAAGGGGGAAGCTAATTTTCAATGAAATTGTAGTCTCTGGCTAATTTCCATTCGTCGTGTGTATTTAACATGCTACCTGAATACGTCAATACGCCGATTCGGCTGCGTAGCTGTACCTTCGCTTGGTACCGTTACCTCAAGGAGCCGATAAAACGACGTGATCCGTTTATCAAACAAGACCAGCAACTACCCGATTCGTGCAATACTCGTGTGGGTATTTTGTGCGCAATTGGTTTGGTTTCGGGCTTCGGATGTAAGAACTTATCTCCTTGGAGAGACAGAGAGTTTGGAATATTGAGCATTTCTGTATCTCGATTTGTTAAATTGAACGAATCGCAGAAAGTAATATTTTGGGTGGATTTTATTCCCCGAAGGAGTGGTTGATGTGTGGGCGTGTGCGTTGTGGAGGAGAGGAATTTTTATTTATTTATTTATTTGAAAAAAAAGGCTTCAAGTGAATTTTTCGAGATTGCCCAGTGCTCAAGTATCGATCGAGTTTTGTTTCTGAAGTTGTCGATGAAATGAAATATGATCTAGCTTGTTTTAATTCGAACAATTTGATTCGAAATAGTCTTAAACTTGTTCAAAAATTTTCTATTGAAAAATTGTAAACGTTTTAAACGAAATTTTGACAATTTTGTGCCATTTTAAGCAATTTTGAACTACTTTAAGAATATTTTAACAGTTTCTATGTAATTTTAAGTGAATATTGGACATTTTTAAACAATTACAACTACATTTCGATAATTTTAAGTAGTTTTGAACAAATTTTTCCATCAGTTTTTAGCTATTTTATCAGCATTCTTAACAAATATTGAACAACTTTGAACAATTTTAACATCTTGAGAGTTTCGTGTAATTTTATGTTATTTTAATCAATTTAAACGAAATTTTTACAGTTTTTATGCCAATTTTTTATCAAATTTGAGCCTTTTGTGCAAATTTTATTCGATCTTGAGCATTATACAGTGTGTCCCAGAAGTCCCGCACGGTACCTTTTATTTTTGATTGGGGGGTTGATAGCGAAAAAATCCACCGGTTTTATACTTCTCCAGTGAGGCGTATTCTACGAGGGGGTCAAAAATGTTTGGACTACATACAGGGTGTCCCGCGGACCACAAAACGTGTTTTTTCTTGAGAAATTTAAATAGAAAGGGTATGTTATTATGTTGGAATCAAACACTACGCCCCAATGTGGTGATGATGAAAAAAAATTTTTGTAACCGGTTCAGCGATTCTCAACCATGACTATAAGAAATTTTCATCTGAGATGTTGTTGCAACATTGCTTTCAAGCATTACCTGTGAAATATCAAACCGGTTGCAAAAATGAATAGAACAAAAAATTAATATTTTTTGATGCTCTACAACTTTCGTTTGAAACATTTTTCTCTATCTCTTATTTTCTGGGGTCATCGGTTTTCCGTGACTGCTTTTTTATCACGATTTTGACAATAATATTGGCTGCCAGCAGCAAAATATCGAACCGGTTGCGAAAATGATTCTACAAAATTGAACCATTTTTGACGCTGTACAACTTTTGTTTGAAAAATTTTTTCATATCTCTTTTTTCTAAGGAGTTATTGATAACCGGTTGAGAACCGCTGAACCGGTTGCAAAAATTTTTTTTTCATCATCACCACACTGGGGCGTAGTGTTTGATTCCAACATAATAACATACCCTTTCCATTTAAATTTCTCGAGAAAAAACACGTTTTGTGGTCCGCGGGACACCCTGTATGTAGTCCAAACATTTTTGACCCCCTCGTAGAATACGCCTCACTGGAGAAGTATAAAACCGGTGGATTTTTTCGCTATCACCCCCAATCAAAAATAAAAGGTACCGTGCGGGACTTCTGAGACACACCGAATGTATAAAAAT
>QBDW01000910.1:0-16312 GCA_003261595.1 Maconellicoccus hirsutus
CTATGATCCACAATTTGCCAAATAGTAAATAATACTAATGACTTGTTTTTTAAGCGGGGTGGAAATTTTCCACGTTGATATAAGTACATTTATATGAGACTATGTAAATTGAAACTTGATTTCACGCGCTTGTTCTCTATTCAGGTGCACCTAAAGACCAAGGTTTTTCGACCAATTTGATCTTACAATATGATTTAGAGTTTAGTAATGAGGCCAAATGCAGCGTTGCTCTAATCCATGTTCACCAAGGATTAATTTTACTTCGATGAGAAGATCCTAAGGGAGCAATGTAGGGAGAAAGACCCACAAGTTTTTTCCAAATAGAAAAATTGTTTAGGGGAACAGAAGTAGAATCCAAACTCCATCAGCAAATAGAAATATCACACAGAACACACTTAAAATTGCGCAAGATAGAAAATAGAAAAATTGAAAAGAAAAACTTACACAAGATGAAAATAAAAGCCATACTAAGATGGAACAGGCAAAAGTGAGGTAAACGACAACAAAACAAAAGTTCGTAAAATCAGCAAAGGAAAGCTGGGCTTGGGCCAAAATACCTCTTTGCCCCTCCTGACAGTTCTGGTTACATTACTAATTTCCAATGAATCAACACTTCAAGAACACTGCACCTGATACTCCATTCTAGGATATGCAGATGACATTGTTCCAGTAGCAGAGGGACTCCGGGTGGCAGAAGAGCTCCCGGAGAGGATTAATGCCTCGGTCAATGCGTCGATGCTGCGCTTCAATCCCCCAAAATGCGCTTTGCTTTATGTGGACTGCAAGGGCACTTCGAAAATACATGAATTAACATCACAGCTTGGAGGACGACCTATCGGGGTACTCAGAAAAGGAGATACGTACCCGTACCCAAGGATACTGGTGAGCTTCAGGCACCATAGTGGCCCATTAGGGAGACGTCCAAGAAAAAATGGCTCATTTGTGGAAATTATGTCGTAAATATATCTATGAGAGATCACTAAAGAATCATTCTAGAATATTTTCCACGTATTTTTAGTCCAAAAACCTCGTTACACCGTCTTATGACACCCAAACGGAAAATCCTAGTGCCTTACGGTGCCTCGGGCACAAATACATTAATTAATATTATCTACAAATACCATCAACAGGAATGCGATCTTTTACACTAATTTCCATCTTCCATTCTGTTTAATAACCATCATTTTCCACGCCATCGCCTTTTCTTTTTACTAAACTCCAATAAGTCCGATACGTTTTAAAACGCGCTTCTCTATAATAAAGTTACGCAATGGGATTAAATTCTCCAAGTATGTTCAATAGACAAACGCGCATTAAGCATGTAACAAAGAGATAAATAGATTTGAATAGCTGCCAACAAGGTAAAGTGTAAAAAATCGTCGCCGTCTGCGTTACGTATGTTACGCTCGAGATTAATACTTCTCAAACAGATGCAACGTGCACGTTACGATTGTTCACGTGAAAATGCACCTTCGTTATGAAATTTGCATAGCGTCAGCGTCGCATTTGCCAAATGCGTTTCGACATTTTATCACCTTTGCGAATCGTAATATCCGCCAATGCATTAATTAACCAAACACTTATCTGAAAATCTGCATAAATTGTGTTGCAGCTGGGCTGCATGCATCTCGTAACACGTTGCATTTCATTTTGCAACATTTTCGAATCTCTAATATCTCAATTAATCTATTATTTATCTTAATCGTTCGATAGAAAATAAAATCTCATATTGTCGCGTGGTTATTTCATACAATGAATGGCATCTCCGCAAGAGGTAAAATTCGTAGGTGAATTTTCATTGTTCGTAAATATTTGCCACTTATATCCGATGTTAACATTTCAATAAATCGTTTATAATCAGCATCCATATATGAAAAATTACTCGATTTAGGTTCCGGACTTGATTGAGTAATGCGTTCGTTTTACTATACAATTGAAAATTGATTTTATTTTGTAATCAATTAAGCGCTTCTACTTTTGCCGCATTGTTAAGACATTTTAAATGATTAATTTTTTCTATTCGGTAATCAAAATGATCATTTGTGAGAAGTTGACGTTAAATACTCGCTTTTTAGTTTATATCGAGTGAAAATTCGCATTGACGAAATGACTCGCGCGCCAGCGCGTTTCTATCGGCTGTACTTTTTTTTCTTCTTTTAATCCTCCTCTTTCTAATCATTCTAGGCACGTGCCAGTATTGTTCTTTTCATTGTTGGTTGCATTGGACGGATGAATACGGCGTCTTGGATTTTCGCGCTACATAGAAATTATATTTTCCCATTTCATAATGCACAACGAAGAAAATACCTTGTAATTGAAATCATTACGATTGTACATTTTGATTAATTTTAAATTACAAATCAATAGTACATATTTTTTTTACTAGTGTACGCGACTAAATACCACGATTGGTAAATAGAAAATTACACGGTGATGTTATATTCATGTTATTTTTTCATGTCTGTGGGTAGCTTGGTGGAGTTCGTGTTTTATCGAAATATCGATCGTTGTTTGAAAAAAGATTTCTAAATCCATTTTTAAAATCATTCGGTGTATTTGATCAATCATTTGATCGTTCTCGTTTTTATAATTACGTTGAAATTACTCTTGCAATCAATGGCTTGTAATAGTTTTCAATTTTTTAATACATATTTTTAAAATAAATTAAATAGTTATTTTTGCGCAGGTTCCTACTCCAGTAAGTGCATGTGATTATTGATTTTCCCAAGATGTAACCCTCATGTAGTCTAAATCCAGCAACACTAAAAACAAAATCTTTTTCTGAGGGAAAAACAGAAATGGTAGTAATGTTGTATCAAGTGATCTGCATTTTTAATCATCTTTCATCAAACCCGATCGATAAGCGAACAGATGACGTTCATTAGGAGGCAACACTGCCAGATGCGCTTGAACGTTTGAATACGGGCGGCATGTGCAACCTGTCAACAGGTTGCGTTCGTGGTATACTTCCCTACTCGTAGGTAAAGTATGCTGCAAACACTATTTATAGTGAAAACCCTCAGGTGAACGTCGCTCTCAGTAGCTCAATCGATACTATAAATACTAATATATTTTATATATTAACAGTAAATCTGTATTTTTGTCCGGCTACATTCTCCCGGAATAGCGAACCAATTTCCTAGTGCTAACCCTCAAACGAAAGGTAATCAAGCGTAGATGAGCACGGTTCAAAAAAAAGTTCAAAAAGTTGCTGGGAATACGAAAAAAATTTTCGAAGCTTATCACCCCTTTCCTATTTTTTCAGGAAATTCGAGAAAAATATCTCGAAAAGGGGACTTCGTATCAAAAATCTGAAGACATATTCCTGAAAGCAAATTTTCCAAACAGCAAATGCTTGGTTTGCTTAGTTCAGTATACACGTATGTGTTTCAATCCGGTGGTCGTTACGAGCATAGTGTTTAATCTCAGTAATAGTAAAAATGAGTTTATGCGGCAAAGTAACAAACATTGAAAAAAAAACGTCGATAAAGCTTCAATGGCTTCTACAAATGCCTTGATGTGTATCAACAGAAGACCTTACCAGTAGTACCTCGAGCATCTAGATATGCTACGGTCACCAGCTGTATTAAATTATCCAACCTTTGGAAATATTTTCAAATTTGTAAGTTAACTACATATTAACAAGCAAACCGATAAAAATGCACAAGATTTTGCTAATTATTTATTACAAATAGGAAGTGGAGATATACCTAACATTCCAGGTACTGAAAATGACATTGAAATTCCTGAATTTTTGATAGAAAAAAATGACATCATCCATTCAACATTTGGAAATAATTTCAACTGCTGACTTGACAAAACAAGCTATTTTAGCATCGAAAAGTGAACATTGTTCAGAAATAAACAATAGAACTATCGATACTGGTAAATGCTTCACATTTACAACGTCCCTTGGAGTTTTTAAATACGATTCAAGTGACCGGACTACCACCTCATAAACTGAATTTAAAAGTAGGTGCTACCGTAATGTTAATTCGAAATTTAAACATTTCATTAGGGTTCATGAATGGTACACGGTGTAAAGTTTTAAACATATACAAAAAATGTTTAAAACTGCAGGTACCAGATGAAAAAGGAAAAGAAAGAATCATATTACCAAAAATCGATCCCATCTCCCAAGAAAATCTACTTCCTTTTCAAATCAAACGACGACAATTTCCTATTAAAGTTGATTTCGCCATTAAGATGAATAAAACTTAAGGCAAACCTTTGAAAAAGTTGGCATATATTTGCCCAAACCTGTGTTTAGTCATGGGCAATTATATGTTAAAAATAATTTTCTCTCAGTTTATCGTGGCTGAGGTTGACAATGTTGGAGGAAAGTTTGGTAGGTTTGGCTCTTTTACGCTGTCACCACGACATTGTAGTTGAGCCTCAGGCAATTATTCGATGTTTCGCCAAAATGAGCCCGAAAAACCGGATGGGCATTATTTTATAAGGTTTTTATTTTATTTTTAAGCACTTATTCTAAAATGTTTTTTTTGTTTTGTTTTTTAATTTTTTTTCAAAATAATAAATTTTTTTTTAACAGCGTTATTATTCACTAGTCACTTGGAAAAAAATGGCACTATTATACGTAATTGTTAGAAATTCATTCTTAAAAAAAATATCTACCTATCTCCATCCATAATTCCATATCCCCCCCCAACTCAATTATTCAATTCTAGATCCGCTACTGGATATACTCAAATACCTAGTTAGTCCAAATAAAGCATTCAATGGTTAAACATGCTAATTTTTTCTCTATTAATATTGTAACAATGGTTATGGACCCAGCTCATTTCAACCAAGCTAGTGCCCAAAGCCACATACTCGGTTTCTTTGGTAGACTGTGTGACGATGGTTTGTTTGGTACTAGACCAATAAATCGCATTTTCGAAAAGGAACAATATGTGTAAACCGAATCATCAATATTTGTATATAAAGAAGTTATAAACTGAATGATGTGGCAACAATGATAAACGATATCCCCTCTCCCCTGAAGACACGTGTCTATGCCAGAGGAGCAAAGCAGGCATCGTTTCAGTTTTTAGACCCTGTTGCAAGTTGCAACGTATATAAACTCATCTTTTGATCAGGTTCCTCCATAATATTTTAAAATACCAGGATTCGTCTTACTTGAGCAAAAAACTAATAAAAATAAAACTTCGATATATCTTTCGATGAATTCTATCAACGCTGCATCTCTCCTCAGTGCATACGCATTTTTTCAATGATTTATTACAAGGAAGCTGATCGTATCCACGTTCTGTTCGATTTTTACATCATAATAGCCACTTGAAAAAACGGAGAAAAAAACGCACGAAAGATCACCCATTTAATTGCATTTTATCGAGCGGTAAACAGGCAAAACATGATTATCTGTTGGCGATTATCAAGCTCATGAAGAGAGACGAAAAAACCAACGTTGATTTTTCCATACTAAAGTCCAACGATACACGATCTCATCCCTGTTATGGCATTAAACGGCTCACTTACACAATAGCAGAGCTGGCAACTCAAGTCTGAAAATGCGCGCCCGTCACAATACAATAATTTAAAAACAAGCGAGTCGGACGTACGCGGGTATGCAAAGTACAAAAAAAACATGCACGAACAAACTGACCCCATTCTCGGTGTTTTTTTCCATGTGCTCATGATCTTAGCTCTGAGTAGTTTTCACTTTCGTTGAAACAGGCGCGCGTACTGTAAGCGTACTTCGGAGATATACGCGACGTGAAGCGCGATTTGTCGTAAAGATAAACTAAATTAGTACGAGTTATAAAACATTATATGACAATCGTGAACGTCGTTGTTGAGCACTTGTCAAAGGAATAATTATTTGTGGCATTATGTGTTTTTCTGTATTACGTAGCGTATTCGTGTATTCCACTATTCGCCGAATATTGCAAATGAAATGGGAAAAAGGAATGCAAATCTAGATCGTCTCGAGTATTCATCGCGAATTATTTTCACCGCAAAACGTCGTGTATAATAAAGGGAAGTGTTGGAAAAAACGTGCACTGTGGAGTTAGCACGTTGACGATTCCAATTGTAATTGTATCTACATACAAAATTAACAATTAGTCTTACGGTGTCGTAGAAATCGGTCCTATAATTATTATCGCGACGTTTAACATTTTCATTAAATGTACTTTCTACAAGGTGAACACACGGTATCCGTACTTATTCGACATAGGCCTACGTATAATTGTTTGTATCCTAAATTAAAATATATATACATTGTAATTGACCCGAATTCTGCGCCTCCTACATCAGATATTGCCACTTTTCAACTTATACAGTGTGGTACCTACTTGAATTGATAAATAAATTTGCAATTTCACCATTGCTCGTGTTATGATTTTACGTTCTATTAATGAAAGGTCGTTATTGTTTATATTTACACTTCGTTAAATTCGCGTGTTAAATGCTACGTGAAATTTGAACCGTTGAAATTTTTTTTCTTTTTCGTTGCATTCGGACATGTGATGTATCGCGTGAAATGTATATTTGTATAATTCTAATCGACTGGCGTTTGAGGAGATAAAGAAGCCCAAAAATTAACTGAAATTTTATTACACAGTTTGTTCTTGAATCTATCTGCGTAATTGTTTTTTAATAATTTGGTGCAATCTAACGTCGGCATTTCCAATTGCAAGAGCTCTTGGCATTCGAGAGATAGATTGTGTAGTTGGAACCAAGAATTGAGCTGATGTAGCAAAATATCGATTTCAAGAACCGCTTTTTGTAAATCTTCAGATATTATAATTGTGGTATCGTCTGCAAATTGAGTAGTAGTAGTAGTATTTATGACCTCAGGAAGGTCTTTTACGTAGACGAGGAAAAGTAGTGGTCCCAGGATTGCACCTTGAGGCACGCCAGTTTTCAATTTCGCGATTTTCTTGGATCAATTCGAGATAAAATATTGCCTACTAATAAGAAGGCATATTTGACCGTGAATAAGGGTTGCGTGTTAGTTAACAAAATTTCAGTTTTTCACTTTTTTTAGAATGCTGATGTAAAATGTTTGAAAATTTAAAAAATCGCAACCCCAGCCTCCTATCTTGCCTCCTCAAAAAGTTACAGCTGTTTAAAGTTGACTACTCAAATGTTTTCAGAATTCAAAAACCAACATGATTGAAAAATTGAAGTAGTCACCCTGAACTTTGGTATCAAAAGCTCTCCCATTTGAGGTAGATGTTTCTCTCACAAGGGAACTACTTGAGGTGTCCGGCTCGGATTTGAACGGGACTAGAATTTTTGAAAAGAGCATGTCAAAAAACCCCCAAAACCAAAATTTTAGTTGCCCAAGTTGACTTTTCGATTTTTGGCGAATTTTTAAAATTTAAAAATTACATAATTTCGATTAAAAATAAAAAAAAAACTCGAAAAATAATTTTAAATCACGAACGAAATGTTTTCCCCTTAATTTGAACCCGCCGAATCCGAAAATCGCATCTTCGAGCCATTCTGGAGCCTCCAGCGCGATTTTAATTTTTCTCCAGGAATTCAAAATGCTCCAGAAGGCGTCCATTTGAGATTGGACAGCTAAAAACTTGGTTCTCTTTTATTTCCAACCTACCGAACCGACTCGACTACATTTCCGGAAAATTCCAGCCAGACACCTCGAGTAGGTTTTCCTAGACAGGTTTCTTCATAGCAAAGCATTACGAATCGAAAAAAATCCGTTTCTCGTCCACGCATTTCGAAATCGACTGAAACGTAGTATTCCCCCCAATTCGAACCCGTTGAATCCGAAAATCGTATCGGTAAGCCATTTTGGAGCATTTTGAATCCATGGAGAAAAATGAAAATTGCGCTGGAGGCTCCAGAATGTCTCACCGATGCGATTTCCAGATTCAGCGGGTTCGCATTAGAGGGAAAACATCGAAAATCGAGGAGTGGGAGTCTTCTAACCGAAAGTCGAGGAAAGAGGAGACCGTCCTCGTACGATTGCGTATTGGACATTGCTTGGCCACACGTTCGCATATCTTAGACCAGAACCCACCGCCACTGTGCCCGCATTGTCAAGAAACACTATCTGTGCAACATATCTTATTGGAATGCGTAGCCTTGGACACATTGAGGGAGGAGACCCTCGGGACAAAGGGCATGGCTGAAGTCCTGGGAGAAGAGCTCGAAGAAGGTATTTTTAGATTTTTACCGCAATGCGGTGTACAATTTTGAATTAAGGAAAGTATCTTAAGTTTGTAATCTTTCAGTTTGTACTTTTTTGTATTATGTTCTGTGATCCTCCTTATCGCTGTTATCAGTGTTTTCGACTTACCTGCTGTAAGGTAAAATTAATATTTTATTTGATTTAATTTGGCAAATTATCTTACTACTTAGTTCTGAATTGCTTGACAATTCGCTATAATGCCCTCTGGGCATTCAGGTGGTCAACACCGCTCTCGATCCAAGTCTTCAAAGCGTGGGCCTGATGTTTCGGCTGCTAATAACGCGAAGACCTCGCCATTAAAAAAGAAATCCAAGTCGAACTTGTCCAGCAAGCTGCCTTCAATTGACTTGGCTGTGGCCAAAATGCAGTGCGCCCTATCTGGGGGTCGAGCGACTCAAAATAAAGAAAATAAAAAAAAATTTCAAAAATTCGCCAAAAATCAAAAAGTTAACTTGGGCAGCTAAAATTTGGTTTTAGGGTTTTTTTACATGTTTTTTTCAAAAATCCAACTCCCGTTTAAATCCGAGCCGGACATCTCAAGTAGTTTGTCAGACAAAAAACAAGGTTAAAAATTAATTGAGAATCTGTCTCAGAAACAAAAAAAAACATTTACACCGAAAGATTGGAAAAATTCCAAATCTTTCAAGACATTAAAAATATACAAATCAATCAATAGCTTTCAATAATTTTCAAAGAAATCTTCAATACTTGGAAGCAGGGTTATCATGATTTTCAGAAACACGAATCTCAAAATTTTGAGAAAATATGCACCAAATTGAAAATTTAACCGAGAAACTACACGAAAATCTATTGCCTAAAAAAACATATACAGAAAAATAAGAAAAATTCCTAAAACTTTCCAAAGACTACAAAAAAATATACATCAATCAAAATCAAAACCTTTTAGGAATTTTTAAGGAAATATCCAATATTTGAAACTATTAGAATAATTGATTAATTAATTAATTAATTTGCGGCTCAGTCTTACCGACTATTCACGCAGATTAAAATAATTAAAAATTGAACATCAGTCTCGTTAAATTTCGAATTTTTATTATTTCATCGCTTCAATTTATTTTTACGAAAAGCGCATTTTTTGCCATTGGTGGAAAAAATCCTTCAATTTGATATAGTTTTGTAATGCATATTATTACATATTTCGTAATTTTTGATATACGTTGTAGCATATTTTTAGTCTAATATAAGCTTCCAAAGGTCCAAAAATTCAATCCATTTGTCGACCTAAGCGAAAAATTTCATCATCAATGCACCCAACACTTGGAGAAAAAAAATATAATTAGTTTTCCTTTAGGTGTTCACAATACAGAAAAACTAATTAAACTTGTACTTTATCGAGCCCCCGATCGGTATACATGACAAAATTAAATTCTTCACAATCGCAAAACCAATTACCGGCGGCGAATGTATACGCGCGTGAAAAACCAGCAATCCAAGTCATTTTTTTGCATCGCTTAGAAATTCCTACAAAATTCAAGTGCGCGATTGGTAAAACACGCCGAAAAGCAATTAAAATAAACGCGGAAAATTAACATCAAGCGACGCGCGTATAGGTGAAAAAAAATGTCAAAATATAAAGTCACGGATCGTTGGATGGCATGAAATTACTTCATAGCTTCGAAGCGTACGTCTCAGTTCGATATGCACTAATGGTCAATGGTTTTAGCTCTGCGTATATGCGCGAAAAACAAATAAAAAACAAAGCATCGAAAAACCGTGAAATGCATTAATTAATTCGAATTTTTGCTGCGATTGTCCGCCGTATTTAAATTTCCATAACGCGTTGGCATTCCAGGTACACGTCAAGTAGGTTAATATCTTTTTAAACGTTCGCGTGTGGTGGCGAAAAAAATGTCCGCGTAGCCGCCGGTTGTAAATCACCTGTTCGAAAAAGCGCACCGTGTAGAATTTCCGTCGGTGATGAAACCAGAAATACGTAACAAATTGCGCCGACATTTGCCACGTTGATCCGAATCACGGAGCCCTTAAAAGCTACGCCTTTACGATAATTTATTATAGCGCGAGGTTGTTACACGGCCGGAGTTAATTGGTTCTCAAAATGTATTCGTACTAATAAAAACGTCATAAAAATTAATTACGCGCGACAAACATAGCGAAATCTAATTAAGAGAAAAAAAATCCTATAATCCCTTATTAAGTAATATACACCTGCATTAGCAGTACTGTAACGTACCGTATTTTATATTCGGTCCAATTTCTACAAGGCGTTATAGCCGAAGGCATTTGAACGCGACAATGATCACAATGAACTTCAATCATTCCATCTTACAATTAAGAAGCGAAGAAAAAAATGCACGCGAATTTACCCTTTAGTATGCAACTCGCTCATGCATTAATTATACCTCTTTCATATACGCGAGGACATTAGATAATCGTAGTCCGAAGCACCAGATGCATACACATACACGTTCGAGCATCCTACACAACGAGGAAATGTCGCATTTGGTCGATAATTTGACAGCTACGAAGTGCCTCAATGTAAAAATCCCTCCTCGATTTAAGATAAAAGTTTCAACTGTCAAAATTCAACTCGTTCGTTGCGTAAGATGATGAAAAATTAGTTGTCCGATTTTTAGAGATTTCCATCGATTTGATCGATCCGTTGCTTAGATAAAGAGAATTTCTAGAGCTACATTTGTCAAAGTACCGTAGAATAGCTGAGGAGATTTTAATGGCTTTCTTGAAGATAGTAATCTTACGATGTATAGTACAGTCATTTTAGGTCAAAAATCAACATTAATTTCCCGAAACGGGAAATTCGGAACATAGGTGCTATACAACATGTACTTTAGTATTCCGGAACTTCCCATCGATCGGTTGATACCTTGCCCCCTTTTTGGGGGTTTAAAGGGTCCACTTTTTGGTTTTTTCGCAATAACTTGCTTAGTTGTGAAAATTTGGAAAAAATGTCTCTACAAAAGTTGTAGAGAATAAAAAAATACATATTTTGGCTGGAAGGTCATGCAAAGGAGCTGTAGCCAGGAGAAAAAGCGTACTTCCTTCAATTCCAAAAAAACTCAATTAATTTCCTAAGATCGGCTAAATTGAATGTGGAAAAGTTGTCACTTTCTATATTGATTCAAAATGATGCTCAAAACAAGAAAAAATGACCGCCGTTGACAATTAATCGTTTTATGGGGGTGGGACCCCCTTCAAAGAAACTTATATTTCGCGAGACCTAACTTTTTTAGGAAAGAAATTACAAAAAAATTCTCCAAGTAAAAGTTGTAGAGCATAAAAAAACAAAAATTTTCATCCCAACAAATTTTTTGTAGGTAGACGTGGCGGCTAGACATTCTCCGATGAGTAACGAGATATCCTCCAACGAATAGAACAAACCACAGAAAATGACAAAACCTGAAAACTTGATGTAGAACCTTCAAACCCCCAAAATGGGGACAAAATATCAACCGATTGGTGGGAAGTTCTGGAATACTAAACTATATATTATATAATGATGTCATATAACACCTATAACCTGAATTTCCCGTTCCGGGGAATTAATTTTGGATTTTTTGGACTTTGCCATTTTCCCTAGTTTATTTACTATCATGTTACTCATCGGAGAATGTCTAGCCGCCACGTCTACCTACAAAAAATTTGTTGGGATGAAAATTTTTGTTTTTTTATGCTGTACAACTTTTACTTGGAGAATTTTTTTGTAATTTCTTTCCTAAAAAAGTTAGGTCACGCGAAATATAAGCTTCTTTGAAGGGGGTCCCACCCCCATAAAATGATCAATTGTCAACGGTGGTCATTTTTTCTTGTTTTGAGCATCATTTTGAAGCAATGTAGAACGTGACAACTTTTCCACCTTCAATTTAGCCGATTTTAGGAAATTAATTGAGTTTTTTTGGAATTGAAAGAGGTACGTTTTTTCCCCTGGCTCCAGCTTCTTTGCATGACCTCCCACAAAAAAAAACTTTGATGCCAAAATATGTATTTTTTTATTCTCTACAACTTTTGGTAGAGACATTTTTTCCAAATTTTCACAACTAAGTAAGTTATTGCGAAAAAACCAAAAAGTGGACCCTTTAAACCCCCAAAAAGGGGGCAAGGTATCAACCGATCGATGGGAAGTTCCGGAATACTAAAGTACATGTTGTATAGCACCTATGTTCCGAATTTCCCGTTTCGGGAAATTAATGTTGATTTTTGACCTAAAGTGACTGTACTAGTAATAGTCGTATAGAAAATATATATGATTACTCTAGAAGGGAAATAATTTTTTTCAATATACGCGTGACTTTTTCTAACGCTAGTTCGTTAATTGATTAATTTTTTTATTCTTCAATTTGAATAAATCGCAAAGTAATTTTTCGAAATTTTCATCATCGAGGTTATTCTCGCTTTATACACGTCATGGAAAGAAAATCACTCAAAATGGAAAAATCCAATAAGAGAACCTTGACGTAAATCAATTAATATCGATTAAATTCGTTAATTTCTTGAGGATTTTTCATTCCGACATCGAATCCGCCAAACAACCATTCTCAAACATTTCGGAAATCCTCGTACCGCATTAATTATCGGAAAATTCCTCGACGCGACGCCTGTTCTGATGTAAAATTACGTCAATTATCACGCCAAACAAAGAGATACCGGCCTACCACAAATTCCGACTTGGATTTACCAGAGCCGCAAATAATTAAAAATTAAAGGATTGTTACGTTTTATTCGTTGTCTTCGAGTTCTATATCCGTAGCCAGACAACGTCGATCGAAAGAGAAGGTGAATTCCCTTTCTTCTGCAGTTTAGATTACCACAGTCGTACCTGCCCACTACCCGTTATACTCGTGGACCGGCATATGCAAGGAGAAATACCATCGACTTCCAGTGAAAGAGGTAAAACCGTTCCTCTGGAGTTAGTCAGTTATCCATTATGGCGTTGCGAAAAATGACATTGTCTCGAGCTTCGTCCTAGTCGTCAACAATTAGTTTTTTTTTTAGTTTTTTTTCATATAAATGTAAAGTTTTTCGTTTCAATTTCGGAAATTTTGCCGTTGTGATTTTTTTTTACAAATTTTTATCAAATTAGCAAAAATGCCGAAAACGAATTTATTAAACCGGTGTTGTTTGTTTCTGTGCTTTTTATCGTTAATTTTAGAATTCGATGTTAGTTCTGCTATTAAAGTGAACACTGAAAGTAGTTCTGTATCGCCAGCAGCAACCAATGCAACTGGAAAGCCCAAAGTTAAAAAAAGAAATGGTAAGTTTTACTTATACGCATAAAATTTCGTATAAATGAATCCTAAACCTTCGCGAGGTTTTTCTCACCTCGAACTACTACAATGAACTCGAGCAACGAGGAAAAACATGTTACTGACCCTGATTCAAACGCAAAATGTAAATTTTCTACTCTTCTTACAAGTGTTTCTCAACATCGAACGAAGAATTTCGCAAATTAAAAAAAAACGTTTGTTATAATATTTTAAGAAAAAAAATACAATGAAATTTTTGGACAAAGGAATAAATTGAAAATTTAATTAAGGAGAAATCCTTGAAAAGCCTCTTCAAAATGTCTCAAACGCTTGTAATTTGTAATTCCATCACAACAAAAATTCACCGTAAGATCTTCACAAATAATGTTTTTTCATTCTTTAAAAATATAAAAAATTTTAAACAAAAATGAAACTCGAAAAACCACCATATCGAATTACAAATCGTAAAAAATTTTTCTTACGGTAGCGTTAAATAAAAAAAAAAACACATGTAATTTGGGACGACTCTGGGATGAAACACTTCATTCATCATTCGTGATAGATTCATTAAGCTCCCAGTGGTCGGTAAAATTGTGATACTCGTTATATAATTTATTATAGAACATAAGACGCGATGAAATTTACTATGTTTAATATTTAACGCTCCGATTTATTACGTTACTCTTTATCGGACATTTTTCAACGTTGACCAGCCTTCATGGTAATTATCAAAAATTTAAATAATTCGTAAATTTTTTTCTTCCTTATGTAATTCACCATCGCAGTAATCGTCGTTGCGCACTTGTATCTGGGTCATTAGACAATTTAATAATTCCCAGTAATGAAATCAACCCTAGAAATGTCACAAAAAGAAACGCGCCGAGACTTTAATTTAGTAAAATACATCAAACAATTTTCGTTTGAGGCGTTTAACGAGTTTTCAGCATTAAATGAGACTTCGCACGGGATTAAGTCTTAAGTAAAATCAACAACGAGACGAGAATTTTGGGTATTTATTTTTAAGCTTTCTTTGACGCGATAAAGGAAAAAATTGCTTGTTTTTTTCGTAAATTGGCTCGTTATCGCGTGAAAAGTAACACAATATGATGTATTTTTCAACAATTGGGACTTTTTTTTGTTGAAAATGTAATTTAATTAAGTCTTAATATTCGAGAAATATTCTATTTTCAAAATTTTCAGTTATATTCGTAAATCGATTTGTTAATTTGTTAAATTTTTTGTAACTATGTATTCATTTCTATTGAATTTATGAAATTTATTTTCTTCAAAATTTTCAAATTCATGTCTCGTTGAAAATTTCAAACTACAAATTTTTCACGTTTTATTCATTTTACAAAAATTAGAAATAATATAAGAAAGCATTTCCCATTAAAAATGATCTAAAGCGTGAGGTCTGACGTGGGGAATTAATCAGGAAATATTTTTGGGTGGTTCGTTGAAAATTACGTAATTCCCCTTCCACTCGAATTACAAAAATGAGGTCAAAATACAGCGCGCGGAGTCTCCAGCAACGTTGCTGAACAGCAACCTTGAAAATTCGATCGATTTTCAAGTTTTTATGAAAATTTCGCATAATTTAACCAAATTTCCAAAATTTGAATACATTATATTTTCAAATAGTTAATTAAATAGTGGACTTGTGTATCAATAAGGTCAAAAATTAGTTAATAAATTTTTAATTTAATTTTGCAGAAAGGTGGGGGTGTGCGAAAACCATAGAGCGAGAAGGGTCCGTGGAAAATGTAAAATTTTGAACATCGACGCTACTAAAAATTTTACCACAAGCTCATAAAGCATCTCATCTCATTTCTTCAATTTCATGAAAATTAAAAAAAAAAGGCTCAAACATTTTTGTAGTCCATTAGGACCTGTATTAAATATTTTCCCATTTATGATTTTATGTTTTTATGTTGGTAACATTGAAGCACCTTTTTTTTCTGTTTTGTTCGATGATAAAACACACATCTCGTTCTACAATGGTTCGATCACTTCTTTTCTGGAATTATCTATATATTCAAACGATATCGACAAATGTAACAACCTGCTTCATGATGATATCACTTCAGCAGCATCGCTGACGTTACTATTTCACTACGTCATCTTGATATCACGAGCCATATTATTATGACGTCAACATAGTATCATCGTGATACTACTAACAATATTAATTATCACTAAGACATTACTAAGGTATAACGTCTTCGTCACGAGACACGTTGTCATGAAATATCAACATCACTACGAAGTCTTCATAGTATCATGTTATCACTACAGAATCATTGCAATTCGCAATATCAACAAAACATCAGTAAGATATCATATCACAATAATATTAGGACTGATATCACAATCACAATATGGTCACAATGTCACGTTGATGCTGTCTGATGTGATGGCAATTTTAGTGACATTGTAACATATGGTTCACAATGTTATTGTGATATTGTGATGATGTCATCAATAATATTGATATTGTAGCGACACTTTGGTGTACGGTGTAGAATATAATGATCTCGTGATGTCATAATTACGTCATTTGCGATATTGATATCATAGTGATGCGGTAGAATCATTTGGTATAAAACTGTAATATCACGATGACGTCATTCGTAAGGTGTATTGATATTATATTGACGCTGTGATTGATAATATCGCTGATATTTTCACAACGTACGTAATATCGCAGCAATGCCATGAACTCATGATGCAGTTTTTGATATTGTACGTGATGACGTCATACCGAAAAAAAGAAATGCTGATACTTCCCTTATTACACGAGGTGATAAATCAACGAAATAAAAACACAGTTATATTATCAGACAAATCATGATTAATCAAGCTAAAACAATAATTTTAACACCCCGAACGA
>QBDW01000912.1:0-23121 GCA_003261595.1 Maconellicoccus hirsutus
CACCTACTTTGCCGCGCTGTACCTCAAGAACTAGATAAGCTACCTTAATTTTTTTCAGCGAATTTGTAGGGAATTTAGTCTACTTTAATTTTAGTTTTAACAAACGTCAGCGAGAAAACAGTTTTTCCTATAGTTAAAAGCAAAAAACTAAATTTATGCGAATTTTGCCAAAAATTTGCGAAAAAAGCTCCTTTTTCAATCGCACATATCTCGGAATCTAAGCCAGTCACATCAACTCATAATATATGCATTTTGTAGAGAATTTAATGGGCTTCAATTTTGAACTGAACTATTTTCTTGATAAAACCTGTTTTCACAAAAATATAGGCAAAAAACTGATTTGGGGGTTGAGATCCACAAAAAAGGGGACTTGCGCCCATGACATTTGTTTCGGAGTGAAGTATGTTGTAAAAGATATCAAATACTAAGTATATACCAAATTTCAGCTTATCATCTCATTTTACAAGCTCGAGGTCATTTTTGGACCAGATTGACTGACAATGAGCCTGAGGTACCGAGATCATCCGACCAAACGGTACATTCTATGTATGTACTTGATAGATAGATATTACCTAATCTGCGAGATTCGTACCTAGTAAAATTTTTGGGCACCGTTCTATTATGCGAATGCTGCAAAGCGCCGATTTGTTGCGATAAAACTGCATCTAAAGGGGATTCGTTATCTTCCTGAAAACGACTGTCCAATGATTCGGTTCGTCCATACTCTTTACGTAACCAGTTCACTACGCAGACGTAAACGCGTGTATGCTTATAAGATTTTTACTATTTGTACTTCCGATTGTTTACCTACCTAAACCGCTAATCGGGAATCTGGATTGATTTTTTGCTAAATCGGGCCTTTGAAAATATCTTTCGCTATGACGAGGAGTTAACGTAGGATGTTTCTTTCGAACGTAGTTCGACGGACTTTGAGACGATTTCGCCTCTTCGTTGTCGTCCGCTTCGTGTAAGCTCTGAAACATGGCAATGGCAATACCCATTACCGATTACCGAACAAAGCTCGTGGCGACCATTAACTTGACCAAACGAAAAGCATTGGCATTGGCTGAATGTAACCTAATGTAAGGAGAGTATACTCTTTAGACGTAGAGGTAGAGGAACCGGAAAATGCATTATTCACGCATCCTTCAACTAAAAGGCGAAGATTTTGTTCGTCAAAAAAGTTGAGCTGGTTTTGATGCTTTGCACGTAACGTTTTTGATCAATAAAATTCAAATTCTAGCTCATCAGTAAGAGAGCGGTGTGAATAATTGGACATCCTGTACTTGTATGGTACCTACCTAGTACCTAGCTACCTACCAACAACCATAGTTGGTTATGGTTACATAAAACCAGGTAGCGGATATCCCCTTACTTAAAATGTTTACATACTTTGTACCTACTAAAGTGTAAGTAATGAGTACGTAAGCAGGCACACGTGATACAAGATTCGTTAACTATGCTCACCGCACAAGCCGACGAGGTGCTACGTTTTTTAATCAGCATCTTTCTATCTTTGTTGCTCGACGTGTCATCAGTCACGAAACACGAACTGTCTACTCGTACTTGTTCCTCTGGATCGCACTGTGGTATGTGTCTATATTTCGAATGAAATACATATATACATTACGCATTGCAAAGAACTTAACAAGATCTTCATAACGTTATTCGCATTGTTTTTTGTTAAACTGCTAATTCTACCAATGTAACTAGAGCCATTGAGAGCTAAAATGGGCCTGGGGTAAATATTTCAGTCTCCATCCTCGAAACGAACATAATACTTACTAATTGAAAAAAATTGGCGAAACTCTTTCTTTTCGACGGCTTTGGTACCTATCTACCTACCTACCTACTACCTAGTGGGTGTAGTACCTCTACCTACTGCAAAGCTGCCTGCACATGAATTTTGAAGGGAGCATTGACATTGCGCACACCACTCAAAATCTGTGTTCCGGCATTGAAGAGCGACATTGAAAAGTTATGACACCTGGACGCAGCTTTACACAATGCTAAGAAGAGAGGAGAAAAAGAGCCCACCCAGTGCCAGTGTAAAATGTAGGTAGCTCCTTTCTTCATACGCATGACCAATGAACTAAGTACCGAGCACAAAGTGTTGATAGAGTCGGGGGCCCCCTTCTCCCGAAGAGATGCATGATGTAGCAACGAAGTTCCAGAGGAGAACTTTGCTGATGGGGCAGCGTTAAAAAGATGGTAGATAGAAATACAACACTAGGTGGTAGGTGTCCATTTACTTGATAGTTAGAAGTTGAGCACTTAGCTAGCATGTAGCTAGTAGCTACTAGCTACCTACAACTTCCGACGTATTGTGATAACCAAGTGCATTGTGGACTATGGGCCTATGGCGACGATGATTGGATGGATGAGTAGCTTCCGCGTTAACTATCCGCACGGCAGCTACTCCATTATCTACTCGTAGCTAATCAGTTGGCTAATTCAGTAGCTACCAGCGATGTGGTATGTTTCATACATACGAGCAGGGTTGTCATTTCACATGTAGAATATTATATTCTACATTTTTGTGTAGAATATGCTATTCTGATTGGCTAATTATGAGAAAATGAGAGTGATGAACTAATAATGAAATTCTGACTGGAAAAACACTTTAAAAGTCCAAAGTAATGAAATTTGGAGTAGTGATGTAAAAAACTGATCATTTAAAAAACCTGTTCCCGTTCCTGTTTTTTTTTTTTTCAAACACCTGTTCTTTAAGTCTGTTCTCTGTTCTTTCTGTTCTTTGATTCAATCGTTCAGCAGAGTAACACTGCATGAATGCAATGATCATAAATCAACACACAAAATGAAAAATCGTTAAGACTCAAGTGGTAGCGCTAGTTCACTTAAATACCACACCAGGTAAACGAAAAGCACTGTTCATGTGTTCAAAGAGTCAAGTCAATGAATCAGGAACTGAAGAAATAAGAAAGAACGAAAAAGAACAGAGAACAGTATTTTTTGACAAAGAACAGAAGAACAGAACTGTTCTTTTGAAAAACCGGGTTAAAAAGAACAGGTTGTTCATGAACAGTGCATCACTAATTTCGAGTATATATTTTTCCAGGTATCAATGATTACTAATTATAATTATTAATTAATAATTTGATGATTACAAATTTAATAATATAAAGTTACATGTATTAACTTTTTTTTTGATTACTGATGACAGCATTTGCCATGTTTAGGTATTTTTTTTTTACACAAAAACTTCTTTCTGGACTTTTAAAAGATTTACTCCAAAGTTTATGGTTAAATTTGAAAATTTATAGCAAATATATAGAAATTTAGATGATATTCGTGGTATTTTGGTATTTTTTACACAAGTTTACATATTCTATGTACATATTCTACATTTTACATTCTATAGGACAACCCTGCATACGAGTACTGAATTTTATATAGCATACGCAATACACATTTCACCCTTACCTTATCACTTTAGTGGTTTGAACGTTGTTGCATTCTTTACGATGAGTTTTCACTTCGGTATCAATTAGACCGCTCAGTAGAACTTGACGAAAAATACCGCCATGTGCTTCTTTTATATAATTGATAAGCAATCGCGCGTCGTGATACAACGACTAATGAAAGGAAACAAAAATAACGCGCAAGGCGGCGTAAGTAAATGCGAATACTTCTCATGACCAGTTGATGAGTTTTCGAATGCAATGGCAAAGTTGACATAGCTTACTGTAGGTAATTAAGTATGTGTCTAATTGTCTACGTACAATTGTACATAGGTAATAGATACTAAATAGTACTTATACCTAACTTCCTATAAGTAGGCCCTACGCAGACATTGACGAGTGCTACAAGTGCATATCTTGCTACAAACATACGCGTTTGTTGTACTCACCATATTTTCGGGAGCTTTGATTTCCTTTGGAGAAGCCGTCAATCTCGATATAAATGCTTTAAAAGTCGCCATTAATATTTGACCTTCGATGCCTCTTCCTCCATAAATATTATTCAAGCCTGCGCCAAAATTCGTCGAGTATCCGCCTTGAAGCGAACCATCTGGCGATTTGACAGTTCGTTTTTGGTCTAAAAATTAAAAATACCTTTCTTAGTAACCTTTATACGTTAAGCTGGTGTAACTTGAGGCATGGATTTCTTACTAGGTGACAATAACGAGCACGGGTCCACACAAAATCCGCAAAAAGCGTGAAAAAATTCCAGCACGTCTGCGATAGAAGAACCTTGGATGAAAAATTGTAAATACTTTTCGAATTGTTCCAAGTTGATTTTACGCAATCTGCTTAGCAGCAATTGACACTGAGAACGTAACACGTCCGTGGAGGCGGCACTGGCAGGCGTAGCAATTTTTTGACTGTCGTTGCAACGATTCGGACAACCCAAATGTTTGATTATTCTACAAAGAAGGCAAATGCCACACATATTGACAAACGAGATAAATGTGATCTATATAGAGGTACTGGGTAGTAGGTAATAGTTATTAGGTACTAAATAGTTACCATTACCAAAGAACAACCTACTCAGTTAATTGGGTACTAAGAGGCACAGGGCTTCGTACTCATGCTTACTAGTTACTCACCGGAATATCGTGCTAGCGAATAACGTCAAAGGATCGATTGTTTTTTCAACTTTCAAGAATGATGCAAAAAAATCCAACGACAACAAGTAATTAGCGTGGTTATTCTTGCCACGGCCATCACCACCATCTCGAAAATGTTGATGCAAAATTCCCATTTCAACGAGTAATTCCAAAATTTTAATAATCAGTTCGCAAACTTGTGCCGAACAAACGATTCTTTCTCTTTGTGAAATACTATGCATCGCCTATAATCATTTAACGCACAAATATGTTAATGCACGCACTACGAAGATACTCTAGGTACTAGGTAGACCTAGGTACAGTACAGATATCAGGTAATCAAGTCCACGAAAGTGGGATCTATCTACTGTATCTACCTATAAAAAATACTCGCCTGCAGCACGACGAGTATGTCTATGTCGCCGTCCTTATTAATGTAGGCTGATGATCCAGCAGCTTCGGAAAATTCTTCGCCGCTATAACTTATATTTGAATCAGTTAACGATCTGGTCATGCTGGGCTGTTTAGAGTCTCGACTAAGACGACTGTCTTCTTGTTCGGTGTAACTTTCGAACGAATGCTGAAGTCAAGCAATGCGATCAGAAAGTTTCAGTCCTTTTACACGTTATAAGGCAACAAAAAGATACTGCTGCCATATCCCATATGTAGCGTGGACGTACCTTCCTTCTTAGGTAATCCGGTGACGGATTTGGTGTATGCTGCGTTACCGTAATTACCGGATTCGCACTATGTTTATCCAAATTACCGCATTTATCCTCTCCGATTCTGTAAGTAATAAATTAATAATACAAATATGTAAGTTTAGGTAATAGAGATTGTAAATAACGCCATCGTCAGTAGTATAACGTATTGAAAACAAAAAATAAAAAATAAAATGAACGACTCGTACACACTGTTTTAATATCAACATGATATATTGAAAGTACAAAACAACCTCACTGGTTGAAAACCCAAAATAGAGTGCCCTAGTCTGACTGAGCGCCAGTCGATGTAGACGTTGGCCCCTCCCACCTGGTGGGAGAACGTGTTTCTCCCTCCAGTAGACGAAGCCAACCTTCTACGTCTACGCCCAGTCAGACCCTCAGTGCTGCCCTTTCTCAATCTTCTTCTCTACAGTAGCTTAATTCCTTCACATTGCTCAATGCTCAGCAATGCTCGCTACCTCACACTATTTTTTTCTGTTTGTAATTGTTACTCTCAAACAACAAACTTACCTCAAGCTTGGCATACTAGTGACCTTGACCAAGCCTCCTTGAAATTTTGACGAATCGTTCTCCTCCAAAGAAATAATTTTAGCCAACGATGTAGTATGATGTGTTAGAACTTCGGCATTATCCGTATCAGTGTCCAGACTCCGCCTATATTCCTAAGTTCCACCGTGTAAGCAATATTCAGTTAGTAGGAGTTTCATTACACAAATCTGTGTTACTATATCAACTCTTATACTGCAGTTGATCACCGTTCACTATGAGTCAACTTACCATTTCGTAAAAATTATTTCCTTCTATCTGTATCAATTTTTCTAGGTTTTTCTCCGATCTCGATAACAATTTGCTTTCCACAAAAGTGCGTAAATCTACCATCTTGGCTTTTCTTCTACTCGCACCACATTTATCCGACGAATTTTGCATTCGAAGAGCGCCATCCATCATAACCACAACGTCTTTGCTGTTGCGACTCGAATAATCTGTTGAGAGATGCAAAGCACGAACTTCATTCACTCGTGCATCGAGCAGATGAAGTAAATCTTTGCATGTGTACAGCTTTCGTATATCTGCCTTTGCCTGCAAGACTACCTACATATGCGCTACCATGTACCTACGCACCTACTCTACCTACCTTACGAATACCGGGTGACCGAATGGGCCCGCCAGAAAAATTGACTTTTTTTTTGATTTTATAGAAACTTTAAGAATGGATATCGAAATTTCAACTTCCCTTCTTTTACCGTTTTTGAGAAAAAAATTCCTATCTATTTTTCAATTAGGAATTTTTTTCTGAAAAAGGGGTAAAACAAAGTAAAGTAATTCATTTTCCAGATGTAGGGAGATGGAGGGCGGTACACCCGATACTGTCAGTACCTGCTACCTAGAACCTACATACAAATAAGATAGATAGAGAGTAGAGATACAGTTGTGCCTTTTTTACCACCGAAGAGTTTGTCGCATCTACTTGTAGGGCTTAATAAGTTTTTTTGTTTCCATGTTCAGAACGACGAACCTGTTAACGAATTTTTGAGAGCAGCCGCAGCGGCAGTTGATTCTTTGTTGAATTTTCTTTTCAAGTCTGGACTGTCATGAAACGTTACTTCAATTTTGGGAATCGGCAACGAATTACTTCTTTTACGAGGCTGCTGCTCTAGTTTGATCTTATTCATCGTTTGCAACCTGTCGAACATACAAATGGATCGTTGAAGTGGAATTAGTAACTTGGTTGGGTAATGTCGCGTCAGCGTCGTTATGGTTCATCTGCGATACCTTCGTAGTAGAAAATTCAACGCCCAATAGACGCCTTCTTCGGGCCATTGCGATACGAATAAACATCTCAGTACCGCTACATCCATAAATGTGGCCGCGAACAAATTCACAGGTTTCGTTGCAACCTCCGGTATGGTACTTTTTAATGTTTTCGACGCGTCAAACATGATTTCTTTATTAATCGTTACACTTCTGCACATAAAGAAAAGCGAAAGAAGCGATACAATAAGGCGACAAGTCATCATCAAAATGGCTACCTAACGCTTACTATTCTACCAAAAATCAAGCATACACATCTGGTATCTCCATCTACCCAGTGCCTCTACCTATACCTACAGTATTTAGCAGGATGCTTATTATCCGTTCGAAGATACGCACAACAGAACTATAGATAGAGGTACCTAGTACCTACCTACGTACCTAGGTCAACCCCCTAGCTACACGTTATTGACAAGTACTCGACTATTTAGTTACTAACCCTGTATTCGTGATGGAATGGCGAGCAGACATATGTTGCATTATATCTGGCGGTAATTGTAAATGCTCTGATGGTAACGAAGCTCGTCCCATTGTACATGCGCTTCTTCCCATAGCCAACTGTAGAATGGAAGCTTTACCCTGATTACAAAATAAATTCTTATCGCATCGCGTCGTGTCGTATCCTTCTATGAAGTAATAGTGCATTACCTCCTTTGTAAACTTACCGAAAAAATCACTGGAGAATCTCTACTCACATCTTCAGACTCTACCAACGAAGGTAACCTCAAAATCACCTATTAAATGTAAAATAGCTAGGTATGAGTTCTTCCTACATGAGTTAGTACTTGACAAAGAATTCATTCTGACTGCAGCCACAAATTCATCGTGACAGCTGCCGAATGTGCGAGTACCTTACCATACTCGTACGCATACTGACTCTCGCATCGAGATCACGCGCACTACTCATTACTTACCGTGTGCTCTCCCAAACCATCGGAATATTCTTGCACCAAACTCTTGGCCGGCTTCGAAAACGTCATTGTGGAAAGCTGCACGAATGATAATTAATGTAAATACACTACAACGCCAAGTGGTAGGTTAGGTACTAGGGGTAGGTACAGGTAGCTAGGTACTTGCATATTATACTGGGTGATCGATTGTTCAACAGCGCTCCCTCCCCCAGCAAAATGAATTGCCTACTTTTTTAAAACGAAATTCATTCTTATCAATTCACTTTCAAGCTGAAAATTGCAATTATTCAATGTTTTCAGACTTGATAAAAAGTACGTATATAAATTGCAATTTTTCAACTTAAAATTTTTACACCTACAGTAATTTAACACTGTGTAAGCCATTGCTGTAATTTTTACAATAACTAGGGGCTTGGCCCAACCCCACATTGATAATTCAACTTTTTCAAATTTAATTATATACAAAAGGAAAAAATAAAAAAAATTGTATGAATTCAGCATTCAAGGAATTTAATTTCTTCCTTTGTTTTAAATTAAAAAACAAAAACAAAAAAATTAAAAAATGATAATTTCTTAAGTGCGTTTTTTTTTTCATTTTTTTGTGAGTATTTGACGATTTGAACAATAGGTAGTTCGAAAAAAAAAGCAAACTACATATAAAGAAAATGAAAATCCAAAAATTAAAATTTTCTATACGAAAAAGTAAATTTCTAATTGACCATTCCACGCGAAGTATCTGAACTCTAGCGGCAAAATGGCGATGAGTCGCAATTTCACGTAATTAGCTATAAAAAGAGTAAAGCGGCGACGGATCGCGACTCTACAGATCAAAACGTAAAAAATTGTAAAAAGAAGTAAAATAGCGATAATTCGCAATTCTATGTGTGAGAGAGAAAATGTAATAAGGTGTAAAAGAGCGACAGGTCACAATTCTGCTTAAAAAGAAAAGATAAGAAATAGAAAGAAATACAAGTTGCACGAAGGCAATGCTATGATTGGTGGATCGATTGATCACTAAATACCATCGCGCAACACACTTTATAAGCGAGTATGAAGGCGGTGCAGTCCTACTCGCGTCGCGCGACGGTCGACCGATCGATCTCCGTCTCTGCCGAAGGAAATTTTTTTTTGTTTTTTGTTTATTATTATTTTTTTTTAGTTGTATTTTTGATATTTGAATTTTATATGCGAACATGACCCGTTACAACGTTCATTTTATTCATGCACTTCTAATTACTCTATAGTTTAAAATCAAATTAAATGTTAATATTTTTATGTTAATTTTGGGACTTCTAATCACTCTATAATTCAAAATCTACCAGTCACTTTTTTTACAATAGAAAATCAAACTGAATGTTAATTCAAGGGAAAACTGTAGTTGTGTACATCATTATGGTCTAAATTAAGGGGGAGGCAAGTCGTTTGTAATTCTTCGTGTCTTGATTTTAATGCTGTAGAGTGAAGAGTGAAAACTGAAAAAAAAGTAATTTATTTTCCTCCGGGGGAGGAGGCGGTCACCTAGTATGTGTGCAGTAGATAGTGTACCTATACCTACACCTATTATTTTTAGTACTTGAAACCGAAAACCTGCAGTAGGTACTAGGTATAGGTACATATGTAGGTATTGTTTATGTACATGATACGTATTTAGGCATGTACGCGTACGAGTAAAAGCGTTACTTTTTCGTTAGTTGATTTGTTACAGGAATGTGTATCGAGGCAAGAGCACGTATTCGCGCCAGTCGGACCGCGGTTAATTTGTTCTTCGTCTTTGGAAATTTTACCTGCAATCGCGATCGTACATATCAACCAGATGATGAGAAGCGTTCATGTAAAGCAAAATCAAAATGCACTTACGTCCCGGCAAGATATCGAAGGAAGCGTGATGGTTACGAATTTTTCTGCACCATATACGGTTGGGATTTAATTTGCAATATGTAGTAAAACAAGGCGCATCTGGATGTCTATACTCCCACAGCGCGCGCCACAACTTGAGCCCGTTTTCTAATCGGTACGATTGTAACTCGGACTCTTTGATTCGATGTAGTACCGGAGCCAACATATAAATAAACAGCTAAACGACAAACTTTTGTGTTCTCAAATCGTCTACGAGTACCGATGGCTATGGCTATTGCTATTCTTACCGTTATGGAAGTAATGGGAAATAGATAATAGTATGCCAGATGTTGATTGAGGCCATTCTCGAAATCAGCGTCGGCGCACTCTTCGGCCGCGTCTAATATAATCCAATGCAATATGTACAACAATTTAGATTCCGTCTGGCTAACTGTCTGCAAATCCATCACATCTTTCCTACAAAAATGAAAAAACGAAACCATTATGTACAAACATTCGGTAGCTACTTGTAATTAGCTTTCAGCTAACTAGCCAGGTAGAGGTAGATTCAAGTGTAGGTAGGTACTCGTATACCTACACAGACCTACATACGGCATGTACCGAATCGTCCGGCTGTCCGATTATCCACGAGCCTCTTCTGCTGATACGATGAGCCAAAATTCATACCACAAATTAACGTCTACGACGTATTGCGTCAACTGAAGTGTTTTGATAAACAAAAAATCCTCGCTCATCGCTAGAAGGGCTCGCGTACCCCTGGTGTTGAATAAGTTGCATACTCGGTTCGCCGTAAATTGCACCTACCTGTATTGCAGAAACGAAGCGACGCAATGAACGATATGCGGAAAAGCGGCTTCAATTAATCGCCATCTCGGAACCTTTTGGATCGCTTTGTACACCGGATTAACAGTGTTTATCGGAATGTTCTGAACCAATACTTTTTCAAACACCTGTTTGAAAATTACATAAAACGCATAACTATCGAGTATCGACCAATTGCAAAATAAGAGAGAAAATTTTTACGGTGTTTTGTCCTGTTTCAGGTAGATGAAGGAACCTAACTACCAACTATCTGCTTTTATGTTGAAAAAAAGCAGAAATTTTTTATAACAAGAAAACCTTGTTCAAATGCCCAAAGAATCAAGTTTTGTAAAAATCAAATGCAAGTAGTGGGGGGGGGGCTCTTACTTTTGAGTTATTCTATTGCACTAGTATACGTTTAATATAGTTAATTAGTCACGTATATATGTCTATATGTACCGGGTGATAAAATAATTTTAGTCACCCCCTTCCCACCACCGTTAAAAAAATGAATTTTTGGGTTGGTATTGGTAGCGATACGTATCAAATGTGAGCAACGAAATTAAATCATTTCATTATTGATATTTCTACGTTTTTTTCAAGTCTTTTTATACGGCAGAAAAATTTGAAAAATTTATTAATTTTTAGACAAGGGGACTTCCGGTACATATGTATTTACTTACTTACTCCTAATTACTACAAACAAATTAAATAACAATAGGTAATTAGATACAAAATTGCGTAGAATATTTACCTTACAAGCTTCTTTCATGTCCTTTTTGTTGAACGTAATGTAGTGAAAAGTCAAAACAAATGTAGAATATTAGTTGACAGCATAGGTACAGATAATAAAAAGCTGCGATTAGGGGGTAAAAAGCTGACGAAGCAGTAGTCGAATGAGGCGCCCACATGGCTGCTTAAATGAATACTTACATTGTGAATATGAGCGTTTTGGCAGAACTGTCCGTAGAGAAACCGTTTTTACCCATACAACGCAGCGTGAAATATGAAAGAGGAGCCAATCAAAATATTTACCAAATCATCCGCCAACAAACCACATACGAGTATACCGGGTGATCGGATAATCTTGATCCCCCAGGTCAAAAAGTATAGTACTCGCATATTGCAATATATGTACATGATGACACACTTTGGTTTGGAGGTGATTTTATTCAGAGCATGTGACAATAAATAAGAAACGAAAAGCGAAACGAAACGAAACACACTGTTTTCAAAAAATTGCTGTAACGTTATTGTCGTCGGACTTCACTATGAGTTGCAAAATGAAACGATTTTGTTTGGAAAAAAAGTAACGAAATCTGGAACGAAACGAAATATTTCATTTTGTTTCCGTTACTGTAATTTTAAACATTCAATTTGTAATTTTTCCATTATTTTCAACAGAATATATGATTGTTCGGTGCTCCTATTGAGATACTTCCAAAAAAATCATGTTAGAAGGCTTATCATGTAGAAAAGTAACCATAGACACATCTGAAGATGATCCTTTTTTTGTTTTACAAGATGAATTTTGATAGATTTTAATAAATTTTTTGGGAAACAAAACGAAACGAAATCATTTCAACGAAAAAAACGAAACAAAACTCGGAAACAAAGTCGAAACGTTATGTGGAACGAAACGAATTAATTTCATTCCAACATTCCTGATTTCAACATCTCAAAAATAATTTTTACCCATGCTTCTTTAAAGCCCCCCCTCTTAGAAAAATTCTGTTTACGCCACTGGATGCGAGGTAAGAAATGATTCCAGTGATGGAAGAACGCACAAAAAACGTTCCCGTTCGCGAACGTTCTCAGTTAAGAGAACAAAGGTCGTTCCTGTTCTGGGAGCAAACAACAACCGACCACTATTCTCGTTCTCAGTTGGTTCATTCCCAAAGAACTAGGATTTCTCAAAAATACAAAGTTTTCGTTCGTTCTCCCATCGTTCTTCGTTCTTTATTATTATTATTATTATTTTTTTTTTTTATTGATATGAAATTATCGCTAACTCACGGAAGGAAATTTAAAGTCATTTTCAAAGTTGATGAGTGATTCTTATAGGAAATTTTACATAAAATTCAATGCATTAAACCACAGGTTTCTACTTCAAAAACTGACCGAGATATATGATTTTAAAGTTTAGATTCACTATATTCAATTGAGAAAGAAAATTCGAAGAACGTTGAGAAAAATGTTCTCGTTTTTCGTTCTTCAAAAAATCATTTTTGAAGTTCTCGTTCGTTCTTAGTTGAATCGTTATTTTGCGTTTCAAGTTCTCGTTCTTGTTCATTCTTCCACCACTGCCAAGATCATGTGATCACTCAGTTCATATGTAGATGTATGGTACAGATTGTGTTTGTGTATGGTACATACAAATACTCGTACATATGTAATGTACCTAGTACTTACCCACTACCTACCACCTAATCATCGCCTATCTAGTATCTAGGTAAGTAGGTACCTATCTACCACTTCAATGCTACCAACTACCTAGAGCATACTTTCAGGTTTACCTATAGCCTACAGTTTTACTTTTTTTGGTCATCATTTTATTTCTTATCGTTACAGAAGGTATGAATTTATTATATGTATTATATTATTTTGTTTTATTTCATTGAACGATTGGTAATCAAGCAAGTAAGCAGCTCTAGGTAAATACTACATACTAGATACTAGATAAGTAGTAGGTAGCTGGGTAATGGGTAACGAGCGCTCAAAACGAATTCGTGAATAATGAGAAACTGTCGCGTAATTTTTACCATGCAAGAAGCTTCGTGATGTTTTCCAAACTTAGGTCGTATAAATGGCCTGAAACATATGATACGCGTGTATTACTAATTAATCTGCACGCGTAACCAAGCGTACTTATGCCTAATTGCCTTTGTATCCGATTGAGTCTTGACCACCATTCTCAAATTTTAATTTTACCATATTTACTTAGAAAATCTTTCACGAGTAATTTGTTGGTAGAGGTGCCAAGATAAGCCGGATACGTCGACGCTAGTAAATGAATGTACAGATTGATACATATTGCACGTACAGATGATGTACGAATCACGGATAGGTAATTATGTACACGTAATACGTAATAGTAATAAATTAAATAGTTGTACGCGTACAGTACGGTTTTGCGTATTTATCAATTATTTACCCGGTTTGCTTCCAAAAAAATTCTTGTACAATTATAGGTAAAGGTTGTCCAATAAATGCATGTCCGTTTGCACCATTTACGCTGCTAGCGGAATTCTTTCTTTCCATTTCGAAGGAGGTGGTCGTAGCAAATTGTAGTTTTTTACACTTTTTTATCGCCTGCAGTTCCAAAATCATTAATTTGATACCTGACCAAAGAGAATTAAACCACCGCTAGCGTAAGCGATCAACCTAATGACGTACCTACGAGTGTCTAAGGATGAATACGTTCGTCTTTGCCTACGTGATAATCTTTTTTTTCACTGCTAGGTAAAGGTAGAGGCACGATTTCTCAACAAATTACTTTTTTATGCTGTTGTCGTTATCGCAATTCCGCGTAGTATTATTCGCACCAAACACCAGCCGTAAATATGATTTCGGATAAAAAAAAAAGTACCTATTTCAATTGCGAAACGAACGCATTTTCGCTATTTAAATAACAATTCTCGTCGAAACCTTAAATCGATTCGCGATTTCTGTACAAGCTATATCGCGCAGTACCGTGTTGTCAACTGTAGAAGCTTCATCGCGTTCTGTCCAAATGTAGTAGTGGTACGCGAGATAAACACCGTTACGGATGCTGCGCTATGAGATACGAATATCAGCGATGTTGACCGAACAGTGTTCGGTAGGTATACGTGCGTATAAGGGTAGTGCGTGCTTTTTGATTAGGGTGAGTAGGTGACCTACATTGCGTTAAAGCGGAGTACTTTTTTGCCTTTCTATTTCCAAACAAAGTGGAGGTACCTCTACTAAGCTACCTATGTACCTAGTTACCTACCTAACTGGCTGCCGACCACTTTGAATCATCCAGATAAGTCTAGGTTCTACGACGAGATACCGAATAATATGTAATTGATTACCAGTCGAGTTCGAATAATATCTTCTACTTAATTATGATATGTAAACTGTACCAATACTACACTGTTTTCAGTGGGTAAAATGATACTTTACCGGTAAGTTTTGATTTATTTTGTTTTTTAAGTAAAATTGTATCAATATCACACTAGTGCGAAAAATGGTACTTTACTAGTGAGTTATTTTTCACTACAAAACGAAGAAAAAGAACACTTGAGAAATTTTAAATGCATCTACATTTGTTTGAAGTAATTTAAAATAATGATTAAACTGAACATTTAAATTCAAAACACTTCATATAGCTGAAATCTTAGATAGGAAAGTTTGAAACTCGATCATGAAATAACTGGATAACTGAAATGGTGTAGGGGTAATGAACGTCGCTCACAAAAGTGACAGTGTATCCAAATCAAGAAACGAAATGTAACTAATGAAGAAAGAATTTATTTCATTGTCACTCGTATATTAATATTTGCATTTAGATTTGTATAATTGACGAGCGTTTAAAAATAGCAGACATTCAGCGAGCAACGTCAGGGGTGCCACCACCACGTTTTTTCGTCAGTCTCGTTGTTTTTAATGTCGCGTGGTGCGTTTCTATACACGTCGTTTTTTCGAATATTATTTAAAACAGTATTTTTCTATTTTTCAATATTTCAGTGGTGAGAAGGGTTCAACTGAAAAATGATCACCACTTTTGAATATTGTCCACCTACAAAAGAGATTAAAAATTTTAAATAAGACGTAAAAAACGAAGTAGTATAATAAAATAAAAAAATAAAAATCAACAATCATATTTTTTTAAAATATTTAAAATTTAAGGAAGTAAAAAACGAGGAACAAATAAACTCGTAGGACGCAACATTAACAGAGTGGTGGATTCTAAGGATATGACGTTTCAGATTACTTTTACGATTAAACTCCCGATTGCAAAACGAACATATAAAACTCATTTCATGTTCTTTCAACCTCTCCATTTTCTTTCCAATCTTCAAATTCTGAAACAATAGTAATTACGTGATAAAGGAAAAGTATAACATTATTTGCAGTGAAATTCAAATAACATATGTACTTATGACATACCTTTCATCGAAGAAAATGATGGAAACGACACATTATCATCACAACTATTCGAATTTGAGTGAAGTTGAGTTGACGATATATTTTCGATGAAATTTTTACCACAAACTCAAAAACGAAACTCGTTTACGTTGGACGCAACATGAACACACGATACGATAACGATGATAAGAAAAACGAAGAAGTACAAAAAAAAAGTATGTTGCATCCCTGACGTTGCTCGCTGAATGTCTGCTATTTTTAAACGCTCGTGTAAAATTGAAATTTCTCTGTTTAAACAGTGCAGCATTGATATTACATATTATCATAATTGAGAAAATCATATTATTCGATAAGAATTCATATTGGTAGATACAGTATCAGAATATTTTATCGTATGAACTTTTAGTTATAATGTTATACATATTGTTGATTTATTAGCCTGTTGTTTCATTCTACTTTCTAAGATATTGGGAAAGAGTACATAGATAAAATCATAGCGAAACTTGGAAAAATGATCCGAATCACAGAGCGTATTTCACTTATCACGATAAATAAGATCCGTTCCCATTCGTGGTGATGTGTTATTTTGAATTTGGAGTAAGCGTTAGCCCGTCAAGCTTTTATTTATATTGAAGGACATTCACGAGCTTGATCGCTGCGCAGAATGATCAACATAATCTACAAATAACTTTTATAATGTAAACTAATACTTCCAACTTGCAGTAGATATATAATGTATGTTCTGGCGCACTTGATAATTTCTCTAGCACAAGGGGTTTTTTTCTCATTTTCAACCTCTCAGTAAAATCCTAGAAATCCTCCAATTTTCTCTCTATATATTTAGCTGTTTTTATACCAAACATGAATCATTTCACCCTATTTTTTTTTCCTTGCTAGTTCAAAAATTTGAGTTTTTTGTATCAATTCTGCATCAATTGTTCTAGCGCACTTGTGTTTTTCAACCAGCGCACTTGTATCAAAAGATTGGTAACTCATTATTTTCAATTTTTTAAATAAAACAACAATATTCATAAAATTTATTTTATTTTTTTTAGTCACATAAAAAGTGTCAACTAATGGAAGTCAACGGCCGGGCGAAAAAATTTTTTTTTTATGGATCCTACTTCGTATGTCCGACTACACCTAATAACAACTTTGGTACCACTCTTGGTGGCAGGGTGTTCAAGTTATCAGTTTTTCGCGTTTTTCTCGAAACTACCATACTTGGCAAATGTGAGTTTTGATTCTCGGCCCTTCAAATAGTGAACATATAGAAAATTTATAAAAATTTTATACAAAAAATTGAAAATTATACAACTTGAGCTCACAAAAATTAGGAGAGAAGTTTTGTATTTTTCTTATAAAAATGGGAAGAATCTCCATGTGAAAACTTAAGGAATTTTTAGGATTGTTGAAAGTCGTGAAAAATGAATGAGAAAGTGAGACATTGTTCACTGCGCTAGAACATATATTAGGTATCTACTACTTGCAAACGAACACAAAAACTTTCATCAGGTGGGACGGTGGGTTAAAAATTACATAAGGTTAATTAGACATCCGGTAGCTCTAGCTATGTACTCGTACCGCACGAAATACAAAGGTAAACTATCAGGAAATGTCCACAATAAAACAAAACGGCTGCAACAACAACAATATCCTATATTTCTATTATCTTTCATCTCGATTGACAGTGAATTTTCTATCTAACGACTTCTTAATTTTACTTAAATATCCGTTACAAAATTCGGCGGCTGTTAATGTTTTTTTGCCGAATACAATTACTCGGCGTATGCAAATCCATTTGCCGTCTTTACACTGTACCCTGAGAATACCTCGCTTACGGCTAAACTCTACCAGTCCGGGGATAATACAATTCTCGTTTAATCCTTCGTTCTGTATTGCTTTTCGATTTTCCGGATTAAAATCAACTATATCGTCGATAAATAATTCTGAAAGTTTCACCGTCGCATCAAGCCAATAAGTTTTCAATGGAAAAAGATGAGATAACGCTCGATATTGATTATGAATTTCTTTAGCGCTTTTGTTTTTCCAATCGATTATGGCCATGGAAGGAGTGACTTTTTTAGCTATAAAAACCCACGGGAAAAACATTAAATTCGTCGTAAATAGGGTCAAATAAAGAATCCAAAGGGGTGCAACGTATAGATTTGAATGAATACGCGTAGAATTACCATAAGATATTCCATCTTTTGACTGCGGCACCGTCATCAGTACAGAATGAGGTAAATTTCTGACGCATTCCATTAACAACTGAGCTCCTAAAACTGCTAAACGATTTGTCAACTCTGAAGCCGTCTCTTGCGATTTTATAGACACGCTGTATTGTCTCACTATATCACCGGTGTCGAACCTAATCAATACGAAGGGGAACTGTTTGTTTTGAATCAGTTTTTCCGCAAGGTTGAAAAATTAAAAAATTTACTCTCGCGGGTTTATCTTCATTATACTAACACCCGTCGTTGAATCGCCGTGTAGTACAGCGTGAACAATCGGTGCGGCGCCTCTCCACTTCGGTAACAAACTACCGTGCACGTTCAAAATACCTCTAAATTCGAGGGAAAACAAAACACACTCGATAAATAAAATAAAATACAGAAATTGTATGATTTTGAATGAAAACTTACAAAGGAAACGATTCGATAATATCGGTGGGAATCAAATGACCGAATGATACTACAATTCCAATATCGTATTTATTATCAATACTAAAAACATCAATCGGCCAATTATATATGGTCAACTTTTCAGATTCTGCGTAACGATAGACAGCATTTTTTTCATTACTCCAGTCTACCAAAGACGTCGTCGTCACATCTAGTTTACTAATCAATGTTTCTGTTCGCCTAAAAGGTCAGTGATACACGTTATATAATCAACCTAAAATTACGTGACATGAGATCTTACGGTAACCAACAATTTAGAGCATAATGCTTGCAAACTCTTCACAGCGAAATCATCAGAACCAAAAAACATTATTCTCCAAGGCGGTTCCAGCGAATGTTTGAGCGGATTTGCATACTTCTGTGGAGACGAAGAGTATTTTTCGACACGAAGTGATGTAGGACCGAAGTAATTGATGAGAAATCTAGCATACAGCTTTGTATATAATCGACCCATCGTACCTTATCCGATACTTTCTTTTACATCGCGACACTATAATTCCTATAAAGACGATACCTATTCGCTGATTTTCGCAGTCAAAGTAAAAATGGCAGATAGGAGAAACGCTCGAATTACTGTATCGGTCACATTCTTTATTATTCGCATTGCTATTCAGCTTTTTGTAAATATTTTGAAGTCTAAATTGAAATTCACAAAGTATTACATAAAAGTATCGGTTGGTCTTATCAGTTGATGTTATCAGTTTTCCTGAACCTTCGGTCTGGGCTAATAAACAAAACGACAAAACAAAAATAAATAACGAATTTTATTCAAAAAATAAAATTAGCTAAATTAATTGGTGGTAACACTGTGTCACAATTTTTCATGGCGGTAGCTATAAAAGCAACTACCGGTCGTTTGTCGTGGCGGCCGTTTGACGCCTTCCCTTGGGAGGGTTATTGTGGTATGATTGTATCAAACGTAACTTACCTTGCCTATCAAGTTATCACTACAATTGTCGTTCGAACGAGGTGAGGTGTGAAAAATATGATATGAATCACGTGAATTCTATATTCTTCAATATTCTACATCTACGTCTTTCGTCTATGTAAGCGGATAAGCTTATTTATATGTAGCAATAATTATTTAATTCATTTGTGTTAATCGTTTTTTTTATTCGAAATTTTCGTGTAACTAAAATTTTCATTTCATGTTGAACGAGTTTTCATGATTTACTAAATTTATCGAACGAATAGCGCAGTGAACACGAACCACGAGAGAATATCTGTTTAATGAGTAATGATTTGCGGAATAATTTTTAATCATTCGCATATTAATATAGAAAATTTTGATGTTGATCATAATCCATTCGTCGGATGAGTTACCTTCAGTTTCGTTTTCATATTTTTTCACATTTTTCTGATCATTCTTATTCGATATATACTTCGTAGATCAAAGATTCCGTTTCTTTAAAATGTACGTATTTTAATTGAAGAATTCGTGTGAAATGATTTTACGTCACGTAAGCGCGGTTATCAGTTGGTAGATCGCTATTATCCGATTGTTTCTCAATAGAGTTTATATGTATTGGCCAAGCTGTAGGTTTATTACGGTTTTTTGAATGAATCTCTGTTGCGTTTATTTTATCGTTATTTATTGTTTGGGAAAGACTGATGAATTTTTCGTAATTTTTAGATCATGCCTAAGAGAAGGAGTTTTCCATCAAATGGGAATGATGTTTCTTCTAGGGCTGACGCGGAGGCAGGGCTGGAAATCGATGAAGAAAAATCAACATCGCCTATTGCATGCCAAGTAATTGATTGAATTTTTCTTTTTTCGGTAACAGTCAAGTATACGTTGATGAGGAGTTGACAGTAAAAATAATAATTTCCGGTGTAATTTTGGCAGTAGTGTCACATTTAGGTGCTACGGTGAGGAAATGTACACTCGTTTAAAGGGACAAGTATTCGTTTTTGAGTTATTTTCTATACATCGCGAAACTTTACGTATCTAGATAGTACTCGTAATGTTCCCCACCGGCCTCCTTATCGTTACAATTTCGAAACTAATTTCGGTTAATTGACGAAAGTAATCGCGAAATTGCCCGCTGATACGGCCAATATCTCGAATACAATACAATAATTGCAATTTTTCATGGCAAGTTGCTCGAATTAATTTCTTGAAGGCCAACCAGTGTTTCCGAACGTTCGCAATTTTATTTATTGCGTGTTCGTTCACCTCTATCGTCCGTCGATATTTCGAGTAACTTGGGTTTTTCAAATGATACGTAACGATCTTAAATTTGTCGGTTGCGCATTGCATCGCGTCGCTGGGCTTCCGCAGTACCGAAGACTTGAGCGTAGTATTTCACGACAGTGGCTGACGCCATCGCGTTGCGCTGCTTGCAAAGATTTGTCAGTGTTTTTACTCGTTTGATTTGTTTATCAATGCGTACGAGTATAATATCGCACCAACACGTACTGATACTTTTATTTACACTTCTTGCTTAATGCTGATTTCGAAAAATGCGAATTACGCGAACGTTGTAGTTGACACTTGAACTTATGCGCATATTTGTAACCACATACGTACGGTATTTTATGCAAATTATAATTATATTTTATTTATGCGTAGTCTTTCGCCAAGCCGGCTCCTTTCAGCGACGAAGAAGACGCGATTCGTGTTCTGAATTCGTGCGATTATTGCGAACGCATCTCTTATGAAGACGCTATTAGCGGTAACGGTAAGTCTCTCTAAGCGTAGATGTTCGCTGACGTGTTCCAAGACGAACGTCAATTCGTTGACTGTATTTTAGCAAAAAGAAGAGTTCGAGTTTACGCTGACGGCATTTACGACGTGTTTCACGAAGGTCACGGTCGTCAATTGATGCAGGCCAAAAACTTGTTTCCCAATGTGTATTTAATCGTTGGAGGTAACGAATAATAGCGCTTACTTCTTATTGTTAGATTAACGGTATCCGAGTACCGTACCTATGTCTTTACTTATTTCGCCTGTTTACTTTACGAACAGTATGTAGCGACGCTCTAACCCATGAAAAGAAAGGTCGCACCGTTATGATCGACGAAGAACGTTACGAGGCGGTCAGACATTGCCGATACGTCGACGAAGTTGTTCGCGACGCGCCGTGGGAAATAGATGACGACTTTTTAATGAATCACAAAGTAAGAAGCGAAATTGCCGGACTAATTTAGCGATATCGTAATTCATACGCAACCGTTTACGAATGCGACCCGCAATAACTTTAATGACAGATTAGCTATAGCGATAAATGCAGTCGTAAAAAATGTGCCAATTGTACGTTTTCAGATAGATTTCGTAGCGCATGACGAAATACCTTACGAAAGCGATCAAAGCGACGATGTGTACGCAAAGCTTAAGGAGAAAGGCATGTTTGTGGCCACTAAACGAACTGAAGGCATTTCGACGTCTGATATCGTGGCTCGAATTGTCAGAGATTACGATATTTACGTTCGTCGCAATTTAGCTCGCGGCTACAGCGCAAAAGAATTGAATGTTTCTTTTTTAAAGGTACATCATGTAAATACGTAAATACACGTCAGCCTACTTCACTATGTACTCGTCTATACAATGGAGGAAAGAAAATTCCGCGTGACTTTCTTCATTTTTTTTATTCAGGAGAAAAAATTTCGATTTCAAAATAAAATGGAGCAACTGAAGGATCGAAGTAAAAGAGTGATAGAAAACGTCGAAGAGAAACGAATGGATATGATTAGGAAATGGGAAGAAAAATCCCGTGATTTTATCGACGCTTTTTTATTACTTTTTGGCCGAGACGGTCGTTTGGTAATGGATATTATTGTTGCAATTTTCACTACGCTAATTGCTAAGTTCTTAATTCGTACTTAATTGTTCGTCTCTGTTTCTTACGTTTACAGTCGCACATTTGGAACGAGAGCAAAGGACGACTAATGCAGGCATTCTCTCCGCCCTCTAGTCCTTGTACTACTAGAGAAAGTACTCCTTCCAGCGACGAGGAGAACAAGTAATTGAACATTTTAAGAATTGATTCCGGTTCTTTTGAGCCTATATACTCGTACTACATTATATCTACCCAGTAGTCCAGTCAGTCTAGCCCGAAAATGGCCTCGAGCTTGCAAAATAAGATGATGAGCTGAAATTTTGGTATATACTTAGTATTTGATACCTTTTACAACATACTTCACTTCAGAACAAACGGCATGTGCGCAAGTCCTCTTTTTTGTCGATCTCAACCCCCAAAATCAGTTTTTTGCTTGTATCTTCGCGAAAACTGGTTTTAACAAGAAGATAGTTTAGTTCAAAATTGAAACCCATTAAATTCTCTACAAAATGCATGTATTATGAGTTGATGTGACTGACTTAGATTCCGAGATATGTGCGATTGAAAAAGGAGCCTAGATTGACTGGATTATACATACGTCGTGTGTTTGAAAATAGTGTAGTCAAAAAAGACTTTGTGGTAGGAATAATTCGAATCAAGTGGATTCGTATTTGGTTAGTGGTATATTAACGATTTGCAGTAGAAAATCAAAAATCGTCTGACAGGAGAGGTCTGCCGCTCCCAAAAACAGGGTCTTGCCCCCCTCCAAAAATCTATTTTTCTCCTTTTATTTTGAAATATCGATCTTACGGTGAAAATAATTATATATTATCTTCATCTATATAAAATTACCTATGAAATGAGCTATAG
>QBDW01000913.1:0-88522 GCA_003261595.1 Maconellicoccus hirsutus
ACTCGACCGTGGTTTTATAATAAAAGTTGATTTATTTAATTCGAATCAAACCTTCGTACCAAATCTTCAACAGTCTCTAACTGATGGTTTCTCTGAACACCTATTTGCAATCCCTCCACCCCCATTCGGAGCTTTTAAAAAAACACCTATCCTATGACTACCTCCCAAGTCCGCAAGAAGGCTTATTCAAAATTTCAAGAAATTCGGTTTGATCATTATTTTTCATAGATGGATAGATAGATAGAAAGATTGATTGATTGATTGATTGATTAAAAATCAATTGACAAACTACTCTTAAAATTACGTGATTATTGAGCTCTCTCAGTTCATTTTCAAATTCCAATCCGACTCCGCATCACCACCACCACGCGATAAAAATATCACACGAAAACTCACCATCGTCATCTCCAAAATCAACGGCCACCACGTGCTCCAGCACCTGCAAAAAAATTACAAAAATCGTCTCAACATGGAGTAAAAAATCACGCATTACGATATCGGCTTTCTAAAACATCTCCGCTCGTAGCGCAACGGTAAAGGAATGAAAAGTGAAAAATGAATGACAAATGACGAGTAATAGGGTGTTTGTTAGTTGCTTAATGTTTACATCATTAGCGTCAAAACGACGACGGCTACGTCGCAGCTACCGCCGAGCCGGCTGCAGCGTCGCAACACCATCGCCGCGCTACTAGATCGACGGTAAACCGCAAGATTTCCCATTCATCTCCGCCGCGTCGCTCTTCCATTTACATCGCACTCGGCACAGCACAGGGTGGAAATTCCTTCCTATCCTTTTCCCTTTACATTTTCCTGTTGCAGTCTTCCTCGCGCGTTCTTGTACAAGCGAGTATCGCAACAAAAAAAAATCCTGTCCGTTATACTACGTTTGACCAGAGAGAACGGAGTATTTTACATTGCTCGCTCCGCACGCCAATCCTTCGCGTTGCTGCGTAAATCACAACCCGACTAATACTTCCATCTCGATGGGCTCCCGCGAGATAATAATTTCGTTGTTAATGTTGTACGGCGTAACTGTATAACACGTCGACGATGAGGGGAGCAAGAAAAAAAACTACACCGTGATGATGACGACATGTAAAAAAAAAAGGTTGTTTGATGCGCCTACAACTCTTACCACTACTATCGCATCGAATACACGAACCGTCATCGTGATGATGAAACAAGTAGCAACCCTCTACTTGGATTCTGTGCTTCCTTGATAGCCGCTGACAGCCGCTATTAACCCGTAATTTGCATCTTTCACCGTTTTCTTCTTCTTATCGCCTCTTTTTCGGTATTTTTTTCCAATGTGTTTTTTTTTCGTTAATTTTTTGGCAATTTTTTTTTAATTTTTTCTTTTTCAGTCTTGTAATTTCTTCGCATTATTTTGCCAATTTTATATTTTTAAACTAGCTTCGCTAGTTGGGATCTTCGACCCCACACCCTCCTCACATTGCTTCGTAATGCTCACTACCGCACACTCCTTTTTTTTCTATTCACAATAACTCTCAATCGTAATTGATGTTACAAAAATCTTCTCGGCCTTTTGGCTCAGATCTAGATCAGAAGTTTATAGCAGTTGGGGTGAATTACCGCTATTATGGAATAGCGAATGACAGCTAAACTGTTGCAAATGTCACTTCATGATACAATCTTGATAAGTTGCAATAATTACCGTAAGTTCCCAGTATTTTCGGTAATTTACCGTCAATTTTTGTAATTTACCGGTAATTAGTGGTAATTTACAGTCAATTTTTGTAATTTACCAGTAATATAATTAATGTAATTCACGGTAATTTACAATGATTTAACCATAATTTGCAGTAATTTACCGTCATTTTGAGTATTTTACCACCAATTCACGGTAATGTACTGTTGATTAACAGTTAGTAACCAATGATGATTTACCATAAATTTGCGGTTTTTCGGTAACTTACCATTAACTTTCCGTATTTACGATAATTACCGGTAATTTACTACGTTCAAAATTTGACAAAATTCGGTTCGCTCGTCTGGAGTGATGAGGTCACAAAGGAAACGACTGTTATTTCATATTTTATATAGATTCCATCTAATGTCTGATTAAATTTATCGGAGGAAGAGGAAGGAGTAATATACATGAATATGCTTGAAGACGACATCACTGGGTGATACTCCTAGTACCCTACGTGATAACATCCTACAGCTCCCCCTGTTAATTTCATTTTTAGATAATTTTTAATTTTATAACGATTCTGTAAAACATACTCCATCGTCCTTCCCAGGACCTCGCTAAAATCCGAATAACAGAACAATATTGGTTAAAAATAAAAAATTGAAAACAATTTCGGAAAAATTTACGCATTTTAATCATCTCATTTTTTTACGTTCCAGCTACTTTACCTTCTCATGTTCCCTTCCTTTTTTCTCTGCTGTTGAAAATATCTTATCAAAAAAAGGCCCCCCCCCCCAAAAAAAAGGAAAAATTATATAAAATTAAGACACCAGTCGCAAATTAACCCGTGTACATGGTGAAAAACTAGGTGTATTATTCAGGCTCGACCCGTGTGTTAGTCCTTATCTAAATCAGCGTAAGTACGTAGAAAATAGGCTGTTTTTTAGGCGCGTCTTTCTGTATCTGCGTCGCGTACACACGATACAAGGCTAATTAGATTTTTAACCCCTTTCTTCATTACGTTTTAGGTTTTTTATTCTATGGTCTGGCGTTTTCGCATATTGCGTCGAAGCTCCCTACATAACGAATTGTTTCGGTATGTCGGATACCCTTAGGTCATATATACGTCGGCTGATAATTAAATTAAGTTAAGCACCGCGACAAAAGTAGCAGTATTTCTGCGAGGTTGTTATAACAAGATGGCACCCGCTGTAAATTTTTTACCACGTTGTAATTGAGGCAGGGTGAAAAAAACGTTACAGGGTTGATTTTGATCTTGGTTTTACCGAAACGGTCAGAGAACGACCAAAGTTGTGTAAAATATCACAACTTGGGACACCTTCGGAATGGCTCGCGTATTTTATAATACGAAGACGCATTAAGACGCGGTGGTTTTTCGCAAGATGGACGACGGCTAGTCCTCGGGAAGATTTTAAAATTGCGCGGATGAAGAGTGAGAGAGAGAGAGTGAATGAGAGAGCGTGTGCGACAGAAAAGCACACAGAGGTAACAACCGGATAAGATTTGTGTCTTTTGGCTCGACGTTACATTTGGCTTGGAATTTGTTTCGAGCTTGCCATTTTACGAAGAAATCGTCTCGCCCGTGTCCCCGCGACGCGTCGTCTTCGTCCATCGCAGCGACGGCTTTATGGCCGTGTGTGTACGCGTTTTCCATCTCTCTCTCTTCGGTATTTACGAAGCGAAAAGCAAAAAAAAAAAAAGGAGTAAAACCCCTTTATTTGTCGGTTCTTTCGGCTACCGGGCACCGAGCTATACTTTTTTTGGCTTTAAGTCCGTTACACACTATAACAGCCCGAATGAGAGAAACGGCGAAAGTAGCTTTTTCTTCGGTGATTTGTTGTTACGTCTTTATTGCCGAACGTTTGATGATAATTCTTGGTATTTTTGCGGGCGCGTCGGTGCAACGTCGCATGCGGACGTCGTCGCCGTATGCCGTCCGATAAGAATCTGTTAATACCTTATTTTCTTTCGCGCCGATTCGAAAAGGTCGTAAAAATAAATCGAAAGTATTTCGCAAGGCGACGAATTTTTCGCAACGGCTTCGAGGAGGCGATGGGGCGATTCCGCAAATGAGCCTTTTTCGACGCGTTATTTTTTCCCTCCGCTGGTGCGACGCTACACGACGAAACGGTGGCGTAAAAATTACGTATAGATTCGCCTCTCTCGCTCTCTCGTTACAGCGCGCGATGAGATAAAACGACGGCGCGCCGCGGTATGTACTCGTATCGTGTATACACACACGTACTCGGGAGGTTTTTCTATGTAATTTATTGACGTAGCGGCGTACGGCCCGAGTATGTGTAGCCCTCGCCCGTCGAGATGGTTTCCAAATATATCGTAAATTTAAAAACTTATCAACGTGAAATTTCGCGCCGTCATCGTTGCCTCTCGCTTGACGGGCGTAATTTACTGGTGTATTTTTCGCGACAACAACTACGACGACGACAACGACGACGACGGTACGCTGACGAGGCGTGCTCGTCTGTCGCGATGGTTACACGTGGCGAGGGTTTTGGCCGAGTACGAGGGGGTCGTTTTCGGTGGACCAAGTTTGTCCGAGGTTTCGCAGGTAAAGCGTTATCAGTGTGAGAGGGATGTAATTTAGATACATGTCGTCGATGTCGATGAAGTGTCACGTGGTGATGTCACGTTTTGAACTGTCATGTTCCTTGATGTCACGTTTTAACAAGTCACATTTAGCAATATCACTTTTGGAGATGTCATATTTTAACCTGTCATGTTTAGAAATGTCACGTTCAGCAGTCACGTTTTAACAAGGTCACGTTTGGTGACGCGACATTTCAACAAGGCAAAGTTTAAAAAGTCACGTTTTGTAACGTCACGTTTGGCAGTGTCACGTCAAGACATGTTACGTTTCAACATGGCATGTGTTGTCACATTTAGAGATGTCATGTTTTACAATGTCAAATTGTGTAAAAGCACGCTTTGGCAATGTCACGTTTTGACGTTATTTGTTACGGTTTTATTGAAACATTTCAGTTTCGATTCAGTTCCAGTCCGTTAGTACCTCGTTTACCTGGAAATTCGCCCGCAATAGCCGTACCCGCCTATTTCTCAAAGGAAATTCGCTAATAAAATTTTTAAAATAATTAAACTATTTCAAGAATCACTTTACCAATTTGACTGTGGTTTGAAAATCTCACAATTATGCGACTTTCTCTACCTCTTGCCGATTTCACCTTCACCTGAAAGTTCACAGCTTTTGATTCGGCTTCACTTCTTCACACTTGGTATCGAGCTTCAAGAAATCCCACTATCAAACACCTCTCAAAATTCAATTCACTAAGCTCAAAGCTGCTATTATCGCGCCCCCTCCCCCTCCTCTATCCTCACCGATGCATCCTCCAATCGTATAATTTTCTCATAACCCAATTTAATTATCCTCGCAATGACGTTGTTTCACACAGACGAAGGAAAAACGACGTCGTTAAACGAACCACGGCTCATTTATCCGGCAACTCCTCCACCTTTAGTACTTTTTAAGCAGGTAGGTGGTAATACAATTACTACCATTTGGATCTCCACGCGAAAAAAGGGTCACCGACTTGACCATTTCACCTTCGACAAGCCGTCGCAACACGACTCGCGTAAACCTAAATCTCGTTATCTTACGTTACAAACCCATCGTATCATTTTCCGCCCACCACACAACAGAGAGACGGAAAACGTGAAAAGCTCAGATCACGAGGCGGATTACGATTTTCCGGCGTGTAAGTTTCGTGCTCGGTGGCAGTTTGAATCAAACGGCAAGATTCTTTCGAGTCGTTAAAACCCATTCGGTACAAATTAGAGCGTTCCGCGAGACGGAAGGGGTACGCGGTCGGGTATGCATCGAGCACATACCCGTATCCTCGTAATCGTAACCGACGACGATAAAGCCAATGCGAACCGCCAAGGGTGGCGAGCAAGTAGAGGCGGCGTGCTTTTTGAGAGACACGACGACGAATGTTAAAAAAGATTAACTTTAAGCAAAGAAAGCGTAAAGAGAGAGAGATTTACTGCGTCGAATAAACCTTCCCTCGGCGCGATCCGCCAGCGCTACGGGTTACTACACGAACTCTGTGCTTCAGCGGCGGCCGCGGACGCCGTGGTGACGATGAACGCGAGCAGCCGGATAGATATTAAGAAAACTAAAAAGGGATGAAGATAAAGGCGCGCCGGCAAAAGGCGATGTAAAATATATGAAACGAGTTGGAAAGCTAAAACGTTGTTACACGTCTGTGTTGGCAAAAAGGGGCATCATTCAGTACTAAATTACCTCGGGACAGGCTTCGCATGTACGCCATCGTATAACGAAAATATCGCGCTCGCTTGTTTTTCCGCGCGCGCCCGCCATTTCAATTCGCATTTACCGCAAAAGAAATACGCGACCGCAGCCGAGGCCGCGTCAAACGCGTATTTTCCGAATTCGGTTAACTCCATTCCACCGTCGTCTCGTGCTCGATACTTGTGTGTACCAGAGTACATACCCCGAAAGCCGAACACATTCAATCGCGTGAGATTTACAAATTAATCGACGCTTTTTCGCTCGATGGGCATATTTCCAAAAAATACTTCCAAGACAGTTTCGGCACCATAATCAAACCGAAGACGAAGGATTCAAAATTTCATAGATGAAATCAAAATCTCAGCTACCCAAGTTCACTCTTCGACTTTTGGCGAATTTTCGGAAATTGAAAACTTTACATTACCATTAAAAATAAGGTACAAGTGTAATGAAAAAAAAAATCAATGGCATAGACGAAATCATCGGAGCGGGGAGGGATTAAGTAGGATGCGGGTTCAAGCAATTTTCACTCAAATTGGTCAAAGGATTTTTTTTTTGTTTCATTTCCAAAAGTATTGTACGCTCTAATGACGGATTATTCGTTTTTCCATCAAATTCAGATAGATTTGAAGGAGAGGTAAGAGGAAAGTGTTTTTTGGCAACGGAGAATGGAACCTGTAAAACTCTTATGTAGCTACTGCTAACAAAAAAATCGAGTTAATTTGGAGGAAAAAGTTGGAAATCGCGCGAAATACCCTCTGCGATTCGGACCTGCCGAATCCGAGCTGTTCTACAGCCTCCTGCTCGATTTCCATTTCCTCCAGAATTTTCTCCTACTCCATAGAAACAATCCATGTGAGATTTGGGCAACTAAAAACTTGATTCTCACCAGATTTCAATCCTTTCAACAGAATTAACCACGGTCCAAATCACCGGAAATTCCAACCAACAATTTCGAAAGCAATTTCCCGGAGTGGTTTTTCGTAAAGCTAATCAGGAAAAATACCCCTCCATATGTGGTCGGCTGGAATTTTCCGGAAGTGCGATAAATTTGATTGCAGAGTGGTGGAGAATGAGAGAGAAGCAAATTTTTAGCTGCCAAATCTGAATTGCACTGGAGCCTGCCGATTCGCAAAAAACGAATTTGGCAAAAATATATTTCGCACAGTTTTCAACATTTTTCCAAATTGGGCCAATTATTTTAAATATAGATCAACATGGGGTTATTTTGAAAGTCCGGGGGGTTGGGGACTTTGAATGTTGATAGGATACGTTACTTGGCACGCCATATCGAACGATAAAATGAACTTTTGACGTTGTTAGTGCTGACAACGGTTTAGTGTTGATTTGTGTGTGTTGGGGGGGGGGTAAATTTGCTCAAGTATCATCAGTGATTTCGGCCCGAGGAATCAAAGTGGCTGACATCTGGCGGCCACCAACGGGACTACACGTTATTAAATTTATTTTTAAGCAGTTTTCGAGGATCTTAAGCTCAAATTTGAGCCAATTACTGAGTTTTTTCTCAAAAGTAGTCTCGCGATATATCAAAATGGGTTAAAATTCCACGAGGGAACCAAAAATTTTTGACAAGTTTTTTTTCTGAGACAATTTTGAGTGTATGATGCTCAAATTTGAGTTGGTTTTTGAGTTTTTTTTCAAAAAGGATCTGACAATACATCAAAATAGGCTAAAATTTTACATAAAAAATCAAAAATAACGTTGACATTTTTTTGAGTCGATTTTAAGCATATATTACGTTTAGATTTGAATCGACTTTCAGATTAGAGTGAGTCTTTGGGTCTCTCTTTTTCAAAAATGGCCTTGAAATACTTCAAAACAAGTTAAAACTTCAAGATAAATTCAAAAATTGCAATGAAATTTTTTGAGCGATTCTTGAGAATTTAAAGCTCAAATTTAAGTGAATTATTGAGTTTTTTCTTAAAAGTAATCCCGAGATATATCAAAATAGGTTAAAGCTCCACAAGAAAGTCAAAACTTCAAATGATTTTTTTTCTGAGTCAATTTTGAGCCTATACTGACTCAAATTTGAGCTTAAAATTCTCAAAACTTGCTTCAAAAAAATTTTATTACAATTTTTGGATTTTTTGCAAAATTTTAACCCCTTATTGGAAAAACTGAAAAGGGCAGACGCTATGCATCTTATTCTTCTCAATTTCCTTTAAAAAATGCAAAGCGGTAACTTTATACCAGTTACGGATAAGTAGCTATGTATTGTAATTAGTTCATTAGAGCAATTTGAATTTTATGGAAAAATTTTCGGTAAAAAACGTGTCCAATATAATTAGAAAATTCCACGGTTAAATTTAATTTTGAACGATTAGTAAAATTTTTTAAAAATTTGAAGGTTCCTATAAATGAAAATGTGCCAAGGTATCTTCGAAAGCGCCAATGTACTTTTATTTTCTATTTTGTCACCGATTGGATAATTTAAGGGGGGTGGGGGGGACGTAATTTATTTTATTTATTAAACTGTAAGAAATACTACTGAATAGTTTCGTTACATTGAGAATGAAGACGGGTATTTTTTACTTGATTTATCAGGTTTTTCTTGAAAGGCACAGTGTGGCGGGAGGGGGGGTAGAAGACTGAAATTTAAATCACGAACGATTCCGAATAGCACCTTTGTGGTATTTACTCCTTTAATTTTGTTTTCCAGCCACAAAAAAAAGACCGAATAATCACAGGATGAAAAATTGAAGAGGATCTTTTGCTGATATTACAATTTTAAACTTACACCTCATCGAAGGATCTTCATACTTATCCGTCACATTTGCTCAATCCAGCATCTCATCTCAACCTCGAACTGTACGCGACGTTGATTAAACGAATAAAAATTCTCCCCTCGTCACACGACCGATGTAAATTACCCACACAACGGCATTTATCTGGCCAAAAGATAGCAAAACGTCGAGGCCATAATACGATACATGCTACATCGAGAGCAAAATAAACCAATCACATCGGTCTCGGTGGTTTCCTCAATAAATGCGCGCCGGGCGCGTTCTTAATAATAATAAAAATAAACCAGAGCCATAGTCCGCAATAAACAGCACCCGTCGTGCATGCGTTATTTCAATTGGTTCAATTTTAGATCGTACGAATGGCGGTATATGTTGCGAAGTGAAATTTATTAAGGCTTTTCTTTCATTTTGAATTCGATATTTGCCATAGCGTGAGCGTCGTCTCGTTCGATTTTCGCTACGAGAATTCGCGACGAATACGGGGTAAAAGTTTATTAAAGGATTTATCAGTCGGGGATACTATATATATGACGAGTAAGAGACATTACAAGTCGTAATAAAACGTTTTCGAAAAGCGTAGCGACGATACGAATTATTCCGTTTGACGATGTAATTTCGCTATACTCGGACGATGACAAAGCGCTCGTTTTTTGATTAGTTTGCCGGCGAGTTAGCTTTATTTGGCTGAAGGGTGTTTGTCAACTGAATCAAATTTTTAGACGCTCAAAGAGAAAACGTCAAGAAAATAAATTGGATTGAACCGTCGCAAGATTGTTAGAAAATAGCCCGGTGTCCGGCGGAATATTTGCGAGTCGAGGAATTACTTCGGAAATATCGCTAGTTAAAGTCCTTCGTAAATATAAATTTTCGAGGAAATATTTTTCCAACTTGTTCGATTAATGGAAGTTTTTCCTTTCGACGTTTTCGTATATTATCCGAACCAATTTCGTGATATTTATCGCCGTTGTGAAAATACTCGAACGATATTCCAATATAATTTAATCGTCTTATTTTTATTATTCCAACGAACTTCGGAGTTGCCGAATATGAAACAAATAATCCGAGTCCGATGTACGTATCGCGATATGAATCGAATTTCCAATAATTTCATCATTTTTCGGTACTATAAACAACGAACAAGTTGAAAGATGAGAAAAATACCGAAAAAAAAAACTACAGCCTTAACTATCAATCAACTAGCCTTACTTTCAGGATACCTTTACTATTTGTTGAAAATACGGAATAATATACGAGTACGTCTGTGACGTTTTCATGACTAAAATCCGTTTACATCGGCGAATGAATATTTTTCTCACACACGAACTCGGTTGAAGGCATCGATAACGCGTTAAATTCAATTCAACTAAGTCGCATAAATCTGGCACAATTTTCACGTACTAAATAACGCTGGTACAAGTTGATAATGCTATAGAAAAAAATATCCAAACAAAATACCCATAAATTGTACAGAATTTACAACTTTTACGTACAATAGAATGTATGAAAATAGAGGTGAAAATGATATCAATATGTCTCCATTATAGTTTCACTTTCGCGTTAAATAGACGGTAACAATTCGCAGCATTGTTAGCGAGTCACAATAATGATAATTATTTCCAACTAAATGAACGAGGTCGCCGGATAACATTCTTGCAAAGTTGATTTATCAGTTAAGCTGTTCACTGTGAGCTTAGATTCCATAGGGAATCATTACGCGAATACGGTATATTTCATCAGATGAACCGTTTGTGTATGTGTATGTAACGTACAGTACATGAAAATATCGAATTACCTGAGGCGTTGATTTTTCACAAATCTTCAACACGATCGACATAGGTGCTAATTGAATCGGCGCGATGAAATTAGAAACCGAGTTTCGAATCCACGACTTACTCGCCTCCGTGATCGTAAACGAAAAACGAATTACAAAACGTATCGATCTACGGAACTACAGTATATGGTTTAGAAATATCGCAATTACGAAATACAAAACGGAATATCGATCGCGAATCGTACGTAGAATCTATTAATTAATCACACTTACGGAATCCCGACGCGCAATCTGTAGCAATCACGTACACGATCTAACGACACTTCATCGAATTAATTAACCGAATTTAAATAAATAACTAATCGAACACTTGAAACCGATGAAAACTCGCCATTTTGCATTTTGCACAAAAATTGCCAAAACGGCTACGCTATCCCGCGTCGCATCAATCATGCGGAACACCTTCATAAAAAAAAAGCCCGGCGAATTTTATGACGTGCCGCAGTGTTACCAACGTACTTGAAAGTTTATTTATATTAGCCAAACCAATGTTTACGTTGTTTACATTGAGAAATAATTATTACTTTTGAAATTTTAATAATCAATTTTGCATTTTAAATCGATTTAAGATTTCGAACGGATTTTATCGGCGAGCGACTTTCGTTTTGCATAAATTGATCAATGAATTAGTATCTAGTTTGTAAATGAAATTTCAACAATATGTTGATTTGATTAAACACGATTAAACGAGCTAGTTCCAATTGAGATCTTCGAATATCTAATTAGAATATCAAATTAACGACAATTATGTATGTATATGCAGAGGAATGTTATCTGAAATACATCTGCTTCCATATGTATTATGTAGTATGTATATGTAGTTCTAGTTATGTACCATGTAAAGATCTGAAGAAGTTGTTCCACAAAACACGTTCTTATCAGTCGCTTATTTCTAGCTCAAACTTGAAGCTTATTCGGATAATTTTTAACAATAATGATTTTTGCACCGGATGGTTTCATATACTTAACCAAAAGTAATTTTAGAACTTCGCCGTAAACATTATAAAATTGAAGTTGAACAGATGTTTTACTTATTCTATTTAATTATTGAACTCGAATGTAACTTACTTACTTTTCTTGACTGGAAACTTGTAAAGTTTGATTTCATGAAAGAAATCCGAATATACCTGCTGATAAAGCATCACAAATACGAATCAACTCATTCACGGATATTTTTCATTGAATTCTTCTGCGAAGTTATGACGAGCAGGTTTCGACTCATTTCATTGAAAACGATAAAGATTATACTCAATTGAATGATAAATACGGATGATTCATCATGAATTACGTGCTCACTCAACAATACCTTTCGTCACACAACGCAAAGATAAAAATATCAAAAACAACCCTTTGAACACGTCAGTTCCGTACCTCGTCATCAAATTAGATAGGTAATCATTTCTATTCGAAACTCGACAAACCAGTTAAAAGGCTTACGCATGCTCTATTTACTTCCAAACATCCGCTCCATTTCGCACACAAAATAAACTCCAAATAATAGTAAGTTTTTATTATTCAGTAAAATTAAAAACAGTAAGAGGAAAAACAGTTTTATACAATTTTCTAAATTACATTTTTACTTAACCCTTTAACACTGCGTAAGTCAATTATACAAAACTAATATCATACAATTGCGTTCACATTTTGAAAGCGTCAAATTAAATTAGCAATTTTACTATACTGTTTGAACACATGATTAAATATGAATAATTTTTTTTCTTTTTTTAAATGGCATCATCACTTATACAGGAAGACAACAAGTAAAGCTTTCAAAGACCCGGAATATTTTCACCTTTTTAAGTACGACAAAGAAGCCAAAAAATGACGCCATTTTTCAATATATAAAAAAAAAATAGAAAAAGCATATTATATAATAAATCGTATACTATGTCGTAGTCTGTATTATACTGTTTCACATCTCACTTTTCACAGAACCCATTTTGAAAAAAACATGGAAGATACTAAACACTATGTGGTAAAAAAATTACAATTAAAACAAAAACAAAAAACATAAAAAATAAGTAATTTGGAATGGAAAGAAAATTTAGCTTTTCAGAAATAAAAAACACTGAAATAATTTTCTAGTGTCAAGAGATCTCGAATTATGACACACAAATTTCGTTATACTTTTGAAAGTTGATGCCTTTTAATAAATGCAATTTATATCTGTATGAGTATTCAAATGATTGATTATTTTACTGCCTTTGACTAGTTTTTTTTTCTGCATTTCAGATATTCTAACACCGATATTTTAGAGTATGTTGCTTACAACGATGAGCATAAACAGTAATAATTACATTAGCTTTCAACAGCCTTTTTTTCCTCCTTCAAATGTAAAAATGAGAACGATTAAATGGCAATAATACATGTTTTCAAAAAAAGTAATAATAAAATAAAATGGTATACAACAATTACTATCCTCGTACAACCTCTAAACGTTTGAAGCAAAATGACACAAGTAAACAAATTTTTGGAAAAAAATTAAAATTAAAACGAGCTACTTAACAATGGTATAGTCTTACAAGTTATTCTGAGAGAAGATATCAAAATTATGTCGTTTACATATAGAAAAAAAAACGAGGTATATTAAACTTATGAGAGAAAAACTGATAAAATCGCTGGCACTTACATTTAATAGCGTGTGTCTACTGTCTACACACTTACTACAATTAAGAATACACGTATACTTGTAATCTAAAAATTAATACAAATAACTAAAAAAGAAAAGAAAAAAAAGAAAAAGTGGACTAGAAAAAAAACGAAGAAACCACCTAATAAAATCGTATACCGTTAATTATGGTTAGGCGGAGATTCACAGCTCACTAAATATAATTTTTTTTTTACAAATCTAAAATTTTCAATTTCTATAAAAAAAACTCGTTGAAAAATTTCATTCAACTGCAAAATTTTTAGGTTTAGTTGCGACAACACTGATGATAATAGCCACACGCTGATTGGTGCATTACTCTTATCAACGTCATCAATCGTTCAGTGCAGCCAACCCGTAAAAAACGTTGGAAAAATTTCAACCAATGATTGTATTTTTTTTTTCGTTTGACTTGAAATTTTAAAAACTGTATAATTTTTTTTTTTGAAGATTCGTATTTCATCAAAAACTAATATTAACGCGCTTAGCAAAAAAAAAAAAAAAACCGTATTTAATAAAAATCGAGCAAAACCGAAACGCACCGAGATCAAAAACTACTCCCATTTCGTATTTAGAAAAACAAAACAAAAAAATTGAAAATCACAATTAAAACTATACAAAGGATAGCGAGCATTTGGAGTTGATGTTTCGTAAAATGAAATACGAATCGCGATAACGAAGGCTGCGGGTTACGCCAGCCTGGTACAAAGAAGAAAAAAAAAGTAATAAAACAAAAACAATAGATAAAAAGACACTCGGAATTAAAAATAAAAAACAAGATTATACGTATTTACTGGACAACTGTTTAGCTAACTCGGTATACTTGAGAAATTTCGAATGTGGGCTTTCGTCGAAAGTCTGAGGTTGCGGACTTTTAATCGAAGACGATGACGACGACGACGTCGACACAGGCACAGCCGAGCTGCTACTTTTGCAATTCTCGGCCGGCGCGCTCTTCACGACCAGCGACGTTGGTAACGTAGTATTTTGTATACTCGACGGCGTCGCGCTAGGCGACTTCAACGGTACCGGATCCGGGATGACGCCGTCTTTGACGAAATGCATCTTGGACAGATGATGCCTATACGCGCCTTTGGATATAAACGGCGTATCGCAGAAGGCGCATTTCATGATCGAATCGGTAACGACGGCATCGTTGCAGGCCCAACTAAACGCCAAAATGGCCCCCGGCGTATTAGACTGCGGCGTAGTGCTGCCCGAATGATTAGCACCAATGGTCGAATTCGCCCTCGAGCTGCTACCGCTAGCCGGATGATGATGCGTTTCGGTTTTATCGCAGAGTTTTTGTAACGCCGCCAACGGGTGATTGGAGGCCTTATTGGTTTGAGCGGGCGCTTCGGAACTAGCCGACGATGTATTCGTACCGGATAAGCTATCGAACATGGAAGACAACGCGCCCAAACTCCCGCTGGATTTCTTATCGCTGGTGCTTCTCGGCGTAATCGAACGTTCGCTATTGGTAGGACTACCGGTCATGTTGGTGCTCGGGCTGACCGAAGCTCGTTCTTGACGACTGCTCGGACTGGCGGCCGATGGACTAGAATCGACTTTTTTCCGTTTACCGGCGCTGCTCAGATCATCAGCGGTGTCTTCGGCCAACGGTGGAATGCTTTTGGGCGTCGATGATTCGCTGCTCGAACGACGCGTACTAGGAGCGTCTTTTTCGCTTTTTTTACCATCATCGTCTTCTTTATCGGTATCATTTTCGGTTTTAATGTCGACCTTGACGTCTTCGTCGCCGGTACCGATATCGTCGTCTTTCGGTTCCGCGTGATCTTTGGCCGATTCGTTGGATTTAGGAGGCGGCGTCAAGACGCGTTTCTCCGGTGTCGTTTGCGGCGTACGGTCGTCGAATTTGCTACGATCCGGCGTCGACGACTCGTGCCGGCTGCTTCCGCGTTCCGAGACCGAGCTCGATTCGCTACCGCTGCGTTCGCGTCGGCCGCCGAAGTAGTTCTGGTCGTAATGCGAGTTATGGAATTGGTGAGATCCGAGCATGTACGCTTTGGCCGCTTGCAGATTCACGTCCATCAGTGGTTTCGTGTAATCGACGCTTTCGTCGATACCCAAACGTTTCAATATACTGGAGCCTATCGGAGACGTGCTACTAGGTTGACATCCGGGATACCCGGCCACCGCGTGTCGGCTTCTAGGATCGAAGCTCTTTTCGATGAGTTTCTCGATAGCGTTGAGTACCGAAGGCGACGATGATTTGCTATCTGACTTGGCGGCGTTCGAGTCTTTGCCGACGCTGAGATCGGACGCCTTTGGTGATAGCCTCTGGTACGGCGGATCTTTACCGCTCTTCGTCGGATTTTCCGTCGTCAGCGACTCCGACGCGTTGTTGTACGACGACATCAAAGCGTTTTTCAGCAAATTCTTCTTCTCGTCGGTCAAGGTGGCGTTGGCACCGACGCATATCCTGATATGGTCGACGAACACCGCCATGTCGATCTTGTCGCCGCATTTCTCGCACGTGATGCGATTCGAAGACGACCCGTGCAGACCGGATTTGCCCATCATCATCATCGTCATCATCATATTATCTCCGTTTTTCATCTCGTTTTGCGCGCGTTCCAACTCCAGCAGTTTACGAACCGGTAACGATTTCTTCCTCTTCTCCCTCGTCTGCCTACGTCGACCACCGCTTTCCGTGATCGACCTCATGATGTGCTCTTTGTAGTGCGAATTCTTCACCATATGGTTGCTGAGCTCCTTCAACGAGCTAAACGCTTGATCGCATACTTTGCAGGTTAACACGGCGCTGACGTGACTATTCGTCGAGTTCGAATTAGCATTGCCGGACGAAGCGGAATGCGTCGAGTTGCCACCGCTGGCTTTACCATCTTCCGACGATTTCCACGAGATAATTTGTTCTTGGGAGATGATATTGGTGTAATGTTGAGTTTGCTGCATATGACTGGTCATTTCGGCCAACGAACGGAAACTCTGGCCGCACCACATACACTTCAGAATTTGTCTAGTCTGCTCGGCGCCCTTACCAAGCCAAACGTCTTGACCTCGGACCAGTTTACGCGGTAACGGCATTGTCTCCTTAATCAGCAAATTCAAATCGGACGAAGACTTATTGCTCGACACCGACGAACTGCTCACCGACGACGTCGTGGTCGAGGTCTGCGGCGGCGTCGAAATCGAGGTAATCGGTTGATGAGGTGAGACGCCTGGTACATTAACGCCGCAATGCTTCGCCTCCTGCATATGCGCCGACATGGCGGCCAACGTTGGAAAACTCTGCTTACACCAGACACACTTGAGCACGTCTTTGGCCTGCTCGGCGCCTTTGTTGAGCCAATGGGATTGCCACGCGCTATGACGGCCGCCACCGCTCCCGCTGACGTTCGGCGACAACGGTATAACCGGCCGGAACTCGTCGACTACGCCGAGTTTACTCAGCTCGCTCATCTTCTCCAAGGCCTTGGTAGCTTCGCTGGGCGCCATCGACATACCAAAGTGATTCTTCTCCGAGATCTTAGCTTTACCATTCCAGACGGCCGGATCGATCGGATGCAAAGACGGCGCCGACGATACGCCCGCCGAGTTGTTGTTCTTCTGCATCATCGGCACGCCGCCGGCCGCGAAATACGGCAGCTGATATGTAAGCAGCGGAGACGACCACGGTGACAATGGCGTCGTCGGCATACGAGCCGGTTTCTTTTGCGCGCCGCCGCTAATCTGCGGATCTTCGAGTTCGCGTTTCTTGGACGACCCAACGGACAGATCCAGAGGACCATTCGCCACGAAGCTCGACTCGTTCGAAGGCCCGGTACTGGATTTCGACAGGTTAAGTATCGGCGACACGTTATCTTCGGGGCGTTTCTTCGTACTGAAATCAAGCACCGCCTCGTTTACTCCAGATGCCGCCGCCATAACTGGCGATTTCAACGGCGGCGTTGTGGCGTTGACTGGTAACAATAGCGGAGGCGACGACGACGACGATATCAACGGCGACGAAGCACTGACCATGGTCGCTAAACGTGGAGGAACTGGTTGGAATACAGACGTCGTTGTTTCGTCTTCCGCCGAATTTATCGATTCGCCGGACGAGCACCGTTCCAGTATCGGAGGCGGTGGCGTACCGGAGGAACGTTGCGTCGCCAATAGAGTATCCTTAACGAGCGGACTTTCGCCGGAGCTGTAACATGGTCAAAATAACGATATTCCAATTAGCCCCCTGGAACGTTTATACGAACCCTTTCCAACCCTCGATGGATTTTCTAAAAAAACAAACTCACTTGATGGCGAGTAATTCGCTATTCGCTAGATCAATGGGCTGAGTATTCTCTTCTTGAAGGACGGTAATCGGTGAGGCGATTCTTGAATCCGGCATCATATCCGGTGACCCGGTCGAATGCCTGGAACCATCTTCATCCTCTTCATCGCCGTCCTCGTCCTCTTGTATTTCCTCCGGAGGTTCTTCTCCCTCTCCACCTTCCCCTATTCAAACAGAAAAAAAAATTTTCATAAGTTTACACAACATGAAAACCGTCAACGTACATTACAGTCATCATCCCCATCTGTCACGCGTGTAGCACCATACCTCCCTTGTTCTACCCTCTAAAAACACCTTTTTTTTACGAATCGTCAAACTCAACGCAGACGGACACGTGAACTAATTATATCGGAGTTTTCTTAATTATCATCGACCACCGACGAAACCCGAATTTCACGTCAAATTTCTCGCAACGTGTTTTTCCGCTTTACTCTTTCGTGCAAGCATCCAAATTCGAAACGACAACTTTAATTTCATCTTGGACGATTTTTTGAATCGAAACATTTCTAAATGAACGTTTACCACGGTGAAGTTACCTAAAGGAAACGAGAAAAGAACCGACAACGAATATCGCTCATCGTTTTCGTCACGAGCGACATTTCTATAACGCGAATCTTCCCCCATCTACGGAAAACGACGAGTGCAAACGTCAAAATAATCTCGGATTTTGGTTTGACGTCGATGAAAACAAGGTAATCGATATAGGACACGAATTTTTATCGAGTTTGTTTCCGGCCCCTCTTCATTGAACCCTCTTTTACGCAGAGAAACGTCCTTAATTTCGTGAATATCGAGTACGGCACTTATCTTGAAAAACGACTTCATATTCGAATTGGGCCTCGTAAAAACTCACGAAATCTATACACGACACGACTTGGTCGATTTTGCTGCTTTTTTTACTAAATACCACTCGTGCATCTCGACTTTAGAAAATTTGAGCAACAAAACGACTTCAGATTTGAATTCAGCGACTTCGAAAATGTAACAGTCGATATACGACACGATTTTTCTTATCATCCTCACTTTTGTCACACCCCCGTCGCCCCCTCTTTTTTTTAATTTAGCTCGTGTCATCCCAGAAAAGGCGGATCCAAGAAATGAAATGACTTCTTGAATTTAGCGCCTTTGAAAGTGTAGCAGCTAGCAGCTAGCAATCGATATATGACACGATTTTTCTTCTCGATGCTACCACATCTGCTATACCCTCCCCTCCCACCACCTTGACCCCGTCAAACACAAAATTTTATTCAACAAACGGCTGATTAAGTTGAATAAAAAACATCCTCGTTGAGTTCAAAGGTATGCAGACTTCCTGAAAAATTGTTCAAAAGCCTCGTTCAATAGTAGTGGAATCAAAACAATGGCGGGGCACGGGAGAGGGGTGAAAATGAAAAAACGATAAGAACTCATGCTGGGTACCGTTTGTTGATGAAAAACACACGCCAAATCCGAATCCGAAGTTGATTTTACGATTAAGCGAATATTTCACATATATGTCAATAATTTTTGTCGAATTTGACCTCAAAACCGGCAAATTTTTACACGTTACGAACCATTCGGCTGGAATTCACGTAATTAGGATTTCCACGTGTATCCGGATCGATTGACGACACGTACACGTGTCCTCGTCGATGGCTCCGAACGCAAAACACGGACTGGAAGGTTTTTCGCGTCGTTTTTCATCATATCGCATAAAACGCCATTCGTCGAACGATTAATTACCGCTCCGAGGTTGTTTTAATTACACAGAAGGCCAAAAATGAAAAAAATCATCCGACAAAAGGTGAAAGATTTACGACAACGCTAGGCGGATTTACGCGACCATATGTTTCTCGCATACATTGACGTTTCGCTTATGAATTACGACTCGATTTATTTACATTGACTGGTTTTTCATACGATAATAATTTTTGATTGAGAGAACCGCGTTGTATTGAAAAAAACGCGTGAGATTTGCGCCGAACAAAAAGTCCGGGGCTAATCCGAAGCCTCGGATGGCGCACCATCGGAAGCCGCATTCCTGCTAAGATACCAAAGCATACACGACCGTGTAGCGTTCCATTTTCCACTCGTGTTAAACGCGTTTCATTAGTATGAATTGCATTTTAATTGCTGATAAGGGCTCTGGACGAGTTCGACGTCTGTACAATACGCCATATATGATAAAGTACGCGCCACGATCAGCGCTCTTAAGAGAATCCGCGGCCGAAGAGGGGTTCGCCGATGGAAGGGAGGGCGCGAACATTGCGAAACAAGTAAAATAAACTAGAAGTGAAGCTGAAAAGACAAAAGAAAACGTGCAAAATGCTCATATCACGCGTTTCCATACTCCATCGCCGGTTACATGCAACATGTCTGCCCTTCTTCTACCTTTAACTCGGCCGTATTGACAAAACAATAAACTCGTAAATCAATTTAATTAATAAAAATACTACTACGCGACGACTCTCGTGTTTTTCCTCGTGTACTCGCCTATAACGTTGGTGTTTTTTTCTTTCTTTCTGCACTCCTCCGGCCGTCCGACTCCTGCTCCTGTGCTGGCGGCTTTACACGTTACAGATTCCAGCGTAGTCGCCAGCTCAAACACATTATTCGTGTATCCTTTTAACTTTCACGCTTCCAGTTGTCGCCTTAACGTTGCTCGGCATTTGCGTCTTTCGACTAATTATACACGCGTTCGGAACCTCCATAAAGCACCGACCATCAGCATCAACACGAGCGTCTTTGCGAACACGTCGAAATACTCATAATAAACGTTAGATCAACTCGACAGATACAAAGAACCCGTCCGAATAAACTTTCGGCACGAAACGCAAAAACGAGAGTACGAGTATGAAAAGAACGCCACCTAAACTCTTTCTACGCAGATAAAAAGCGAAATATTTCCAAAAAGCGTACCAACTTGACAGAAAGCTTCGACCATGGCGGGGCTCACTTCACCGTCCCTTCTTTCGAACAATTTTCCTTCAGATAACTCGTTTATGATAATGGGCGTAACAATTGAAAAGAGTAGAACAATTCGCCTCTTCTTGTTCGTTTTAATTTACTTAAAATTTTCGCGAGGCACCGCGACAACGCGGTTATATAGTTTACGAATAAAACGGCACCGTTGCGGTGAAAGTTCGTCATTTTGACGAAAAAGCCAACTAACCCGGCCTTTTTGTTCTTCCGTCTGCTTTTGTTTTTACCAACGAATGCGAACAATAGATGAAAAACGTTATCTTCGAGTCGCCGCCGTCGTCGTACGTCTGACGACGTCTTCGCGGAGGTTTTTTTCTCTTCTTCCTTGTCTTTATACCCCTTTCAATTATCCCTTTTTTTCCCTTTTATTCCTATTTTTTTCAGTGTTTTCGCCATCTCGATTTTCTTCTTCTCTCTTGAAAGATGCGAAAAAATTCTGATAACGAAGTTTCTCGCAAAAGTTCGGCGTTCGTACCCTTCTCGCGGTCTTTGTCACGGAGCTTTCTTCTTTTTCGCCATCGAGCTCTTGTCAGGCTTCGTGAATGTGGAAATGATGCTACAGATGGGGTAATTTATACGTACATCTTGTGTATGTCATCCCCACCTTTAATTGTTGGATTTTTTGAAGTTGAGATTGCAAAAAATGCTCGTATTTCTCAAGAAAATGCCGCGAACTATAGCTGAATTGAATCGCGATACCGAAATTAACGAGTCTTTTTTTCTCAGGTTTTTTCAAACATTTAAACCACATGAAAACGCGTTTCAAAATTTTTAACCGAGGTTCCGCCCCCTTCAAAAAAGAGTCGACATCAAAAAAAAATAGTACATTAAGTTTTGATGCAATATCACACATGTAAAAGCCGAAAATCAGATTTTTTAGACCCCGAGCACACATTAAAACCCCTTAAAACCATTCTTGGGCGTCATTTTTGAGATAAATCGAAGAACACTATTTTTTTCATTAAAACATTTTTTAACATGTTTAAAATGTTAATTTAAAGAAAGAACTTCATAAGCAATGTACCCAAAAAATCGATAGTTTTCGCGTAAAAAATCTTGAAAAATCGCTAACGTTCGCCTGTCAAGTTGATACCAACCGTCGCGTACGAACGCCCGTTTTTTTAAGCTAACGCGGTTCTCACGCGTAAGCGTGCGTCTTCCGCTAGTACGCAGTGGGCGGTGTCAACTTGACGGGCGTAGGCTCGTAATTCTTCAATCATTTTTCACTCGAAAACTATCGATTTTTTCAGTACATCGCATATGAAGTTTTTTCTTCTACTGTAATAAATGCATTTAAATTCCAAAAATCAGAATTTTTTGAATTTCAGCGCATGCTAAAACCTCGTAAAATCACTTTTCGGTGATATTTTTACACTGAAATCATTAGATAAATTGATATTTTCTCATTGGAACACTTTTTAGGTCATTTTAGATACCCATACGAAAAAAGAATCGTATAATGCAGCAAAAAAATTAATAAATATTGCGTAAAAAATTATTGAAAAATCATTCTCCGCGTTCTAAAGAAAGTCTCGCCCAATTATTATTTAAATAAAATTGGTAACATTGGACGCGGAACTATTAAAGGTGAAAAGCATAAATCAAACTCTAGCTCCTAAGGAGATACAAAAGGTTAATTAGGAACTTTCATGACTCAAGGCGTATTTACGAAACACCCTCCACTTCTTTTTGATTTATTTCTCGGACCATTTAAATACGAAAAACACGCAAAATTGTATTCCTCCAATTACTCGAATAAGATGCAAAATACGTTTCGTTAATGGTTAATTAGCTCGGCGAAATTGCATTACTCGATCACATTCCATTTAACGATCATCTGGCAATCTGGTCAACGCTTTAATTGACCAATAATTCGCATCAAATTCGCACTCGCCCGTCTCCTCTTCGCCGCACACCGAAATACCAAGAACATCGGCAAAATAAATCACAACGCAACGCGACGTATAAATTTCGGCAATCGATAACGATAATGACCAGCACTTCGTGTCGAATGAAAAAAACCCCATAAAACATTACGAATTATGGACGCCTCTGTTCGACGACAAAACTTATCAACGCTTATCCGGAAGGTCGTACGGGAATGCACCTTAGAAGTCGAACCGGTCAACCACGAATTTATTACGTCCAGGTTGGCTTTCAAGCCTCGCGCCATCTTCATGGATATCCGCTGGTCTGTTCTGGTTGTCGCGATCGCAAAAAACTGCCATCTCTGGTTTCGGGTGCCTCGCGGAGGCTGGGCTTTCGCGTCTCGGCGTCAAGAGATGCCGCCGAGAATGGCGGAGGCGAGCGTGTAAACTGTTCACAGAAACGCGTACATCGAAATAAAATCATTTCAATGCGTCATTACTGATTTATACATGAACGGTGACGGCCGCAGCCATGGTAGGCGATACCTTCGAACGATTGTATACCTTGGATAAATTATTACGCGTATTCTGGTACACATTATAATACGTGCTGCATAAACCTATATTTATATGATATTCCGTAGTATACCGCCACTTCACCACATCACCTCCTACTCCTAATATGATATACGATACGTGTACTATACGTGCAATATGTAATATGTATAGATAATATATTAAACATTGCGAGCTCCCTGCGTCCGCCGACGTCACCGCGAAATCGTACCAGTCGCTGTCATCGTTGATGCTGCGTAATTCACTATGAATCGCAATAGCCAGTTCGATTATCGAAAAATTATCGCTATTTTTGCATTTAAAAATTGTCCCATTGCGGCTAACGCCGCTTAAAGTTTTTTCAATCCTCGAAAAAATGTTTAAAATTATTCGAGAAAGTGAAAATAAATTAAATATTCATCGATAAGACGAAAAATTAATTTTTTGCGCATGGCTGGAAAACAATTTTATTTTAATGTAATAATACAGAGTTATTTTTTTACCAGATTTTATGTGAAAAAAAAAAGATCAAGCCCAATTGTTGAATCTCAAAATTTGGTAATTTTTTCTACATGTTATGTATCATATTTATCGTCTCATTACATTTGAAGGGTCCGTCGTGAAAACCACCAAAGTCAGAAAAAATCGAATTTCATGTTTTTACATACTCTTATAGTATTTTACGCGAGGAATCCAGTCGTAATACTGAATTTTAACCTGATTCTACCCTTCTTAATAAAAAAGACTTTGAAAAACACATTCCTGAACATACACAATACTTTATGACAATTTTTTTTCTATACCGTGTAAACTTTATTCCCACTGACTATGGCTGTTTTCACGACGGACCCTTCATTTAATATTATTTCAGACTATAAATTTATAAAAATTTCGTTTTCCTAGTAATTTCTATATGTTGATTTTCTACTTAATATTTGAATAATTATTGGACCCTGCTTACCTTTTTTTTTTCGATTTCAAACAGTGTACATATGTATCATGTACACCTAATTGAATTTACATTTTTTGATTTTTTTTTTTTTTTTGATTAATCGATAAATTTTCATCTTTTTATACGATTTCGAATTTTCTTTTCAAATTATTCAATTTGCAAGATTTCAACAAAAATGAAACATTGTAATGACATTTTTCATTAAGTAGGACCAAATTTTATCAAATAAAATTCTGAAAACTTTTCATCGTAAAGAAATACCAAGACAACAAAAAAAATTTCCACACATGGCCATGAAATAATAAAATATACATGAAATATTTCAAAAAGAAAAAAAAGAAATTTTCAAAGACAAAATAAATTACAAATTTTTACATTGAAATATACGTAAATGTATATCAAATTGCAAAAATCTGCACAAAATTTGAAAAAAATTCTACACATAAGATGATAAAACGAAAGAAGACTGATACCATCGATGAAAAAATAAAGAAAATTGACAAAATTTCTCCCTCGATTCTAAAATACTGAAAAAAATTGTAATTAAAATTCAATGATAAATTAACACGTTTCGTCTCTCCTCCTCCTCCCCCCGGCCCCTCGTATTTTAATTTTTTTCTATATTTCTCGCCAATTTGAAAAACTCGACTTGATACTTCGTAAAAATATGAATTTTACGATCACACGGACACGTCCGCCACCGTATTCGACGACACTTTCTTCACAGGCGGCCATCAACATACAGGTCACTAGGATGACACTATTACGTAATCTCCGAATGATAATTCGCATTGTGTAAATTTTACATATATTTACATCCGCAATGTCGAAAGAATATTTGATAAAAACCTAGTAAATTTCTCGACGCCTTCGCATTGTACGTCCCGGTAATTAGCTTCGACAAAGACGAGGACTTGATAAAACACATTTTACGGATAATTAACCTCGATTGTAAGTTATTTTCCATAAATGACGTAATCCCCGAGTATACGAATAAAACAAAGATTCGGGGTGAAACTCGAAGCGTAATAACTTTCGAGATAAATTACACGCGATAAATTCTTTCGAACGCGTATATGAACTACATCGGAAGAGTTCGGATAGAAAAATAGCTTCAATTTTTCCGCAGCGAAATCCGAGACGAGGTACTGCGACTGAAACCCCGATAACACTGTCGATGAGCTTCGCAACAAAATGTCAAAACGATAAAACAAATTACAATCGAAAAGCTTATTTGTACGTTTGATGATCTGCGTTATGGAAGGTATACTCGTACGTATTTAAATTTCAAAAGGATCGTAGACCCTCTTTGTGGAGTTATTTGTCAACGGGTTCGGCTCGCTACCCCTTTCGTTGTGTGGGATGTCGTCGCTGGCAAGATGAAAAATCGAATCGACTTCTTGCGTTGTTGGTCGACTCGTACACCCTCTGTAGAAAACATCGCGTCAACAGGTATAATTCAATTGCGTCCCTATTGTGGTGCGCAAAACAGGGATGCTGATTTTATTAAAATCTTGTCATCTTCGGTTAACTTTCCCGAAAGATACCTGTCCTTTCGTCATCTAAGCTGACACGCACGTTGAAACACCCTGCACGATTAATGGATCTGCTAACACTTCCACAAGGTAAATCGCGTACGTGGAAAAAATTGTATAAAGAGAAAAATGTATTTACGCCGCGCGTAAGAGATGATCCCAAAAACCAAGGCAGGAGGTGTGAAGGAAAGGGGAGGGGGCGGGGAGCGGGGAGAATGTGAAGAGCAATAGCTATCGGTACGTCATCGGCGAGTGATAAATATTAAGGCGGACAAACGTGTCACCCCAATTCCATCTATAACTTCTTTTATACATTGTCACTTTTCCCGTCTATTTAACAAATATCGGCTGATTTTTCCAGCTAACGTCGCTTTTTACGTAATATAAAAATCCCGTCGACAACGCCGACCGATGTATACCTTCGCAAAGGCGGTACAGTCCTTCGAAGCGTCGTTATTTGTAGTCTTTAAATTTATACATCGTTTTTATACTACTTCGAACGTGTATAAAAATGATTTACTATAGCCCTCCTTTTTTATATTATTTTTTCGTCAACGTGTAAAAATCTACCATCATTTTTTTTCTTAGCTCATACACGCGTGATCCTGTAAACCGAGATATTTGACGCGTCCTTTTTCATTGCGCTATTCAAAGACGACGTCCAAAGCCATCTCTCGCGTTTGCAACATCGCTGCCAAAATCTACAGCGCGATAATTAACGCGTATTTGTAAAATCCCGCGAGCTATTCTTCGCAAAAGTGAATCCCGGCCCATCGTTGTATTGTTTTCGAGTAAAATTTTCAATAGCGTTTTCTGATTTATTGCCAAAATCGTTACCGCAATTACAAATATAGCCAGTGCTGCGACGCGATATAAATCTGTACGAGTGAAATTATCGCGCTATTGATATGACGCAATCGGTCGTTTAATTTGTATACGTGTAGAATTAATTCGACGAGTAGGTGACTTTCAAAAATTACGCCGAATTTAACACACGACAAACTAGATTGACGAGTGATGCGGTTACGCGGACATGGAAGATTTTTTCGAGAAATCGCCAAAATAATTTTACATACGGAATTGGCACGTGAAAGTAACGAGAAATCTATATCCTACAAGGATATGTTACGAATTTTTTTTTTCAAGGCGGGGTATGAGGAAGGCGCTGAGTTGAGGACTGAAGATACGTTGAACTTCCAAACTTGACGTCAACTTGAGGACGCCATCTCGGCAAGAAATATTTTAACACGAGAAATTGATATTTTGGTATTTTTCAGTTTTCAGGACAATTTTGAGGAGGAAGTGGGGCAAGAAAGGATGAAAATCACTCGAATCTGAAGTACAATCACGAATTCGAGTTAGTCACTAAAAATCATGTACATTTGATATCGAACACGGATAAGCTACGATTTTTCATTTTTGGGGTAAACTTGAAGATTCACTGAGTCAAATTCAGAGTAGAACACCTCGAATTCAAAATTTCTTCCAAAATTTCAACTTTTTGATAAAAAATCATCTGAAATTGATACCCCACAAGGTACACTTTATTTCAACAATTTTACCTTATAATTTGAGCAAACTCCACCAAAGTGATAGAAAAAATAAAAGTGCTCACTATCTCAACTCAAATTTACGACGAATTTTTCAGAACATCAGAACTGATAGAAAATCGGAATTCTAATCATCCAAGGAATTCTCGCATATTACCGCTTTCACATACCACAATGACTCAAGAAGCGACTCAAAATTCACTCAAATTCAAAAAACAACCCCAAATTCGAGATCAGCACCCAAAAGACTGTTGACATCGATACCCCACACGACCTCCTTCAGATGCATATTTGTACTCAATATCGAGGCCAAGCTCCACTCAAGCTGTATTTAACCCCTCAAAGTAAAAAAATCCTGAAAAAAGTCATCGCGCGGGATCCTAGTTGACATAAAACCAAGACATCATATCTTCCCTTCCTTTCCCCTCCCATCGGCTGAAAACTAAACCTACCACGAGCCTTCATCTTCCCTCTCGGAACACGTCAGTTTCGCTTTCGACGCAGCATCAAACCACGTTATCATCTCGATCGCTTCATTACACACGTCAAAACACGTCCACCGATCCGCATCGCCTTAAACGTGCAAATCGAGCGTACATCTCACGACGGTTAATTTTAACTGCGCCGAAAACGCCTCCCACAACGATTATGAAATCATTAAAAAACTCGGCGGCCGCGTCTTGCGCACAAACATATGTTTAATGTACTCGACGACGAAGAAATACCGAGTTCCGAGTTCGATACACAGACGGGCTAAGCGAACGTAAAAGCGTTTACACGTTCCCCCTTCGTACGCTCTCGTATCATTTACACTCCCCGATGGATTGTTTATCGACCAGACACCGTGTCAAGATGAAGAGAACGAAGTAATCAACGCTAACAACGTCTGCTACTCGTCACCGCGTCCACGTCCACTCATCCTGACACCGCTGTCACAAGCTCCATACGTCCGAGACGTCTCCGTTGATCCGGGCTCGTAATAAAATTAGGTCTTTTGAAGATTTCACAATGGTCACAGACCCAAGACGCCGAGAGGGGATTGGTTAAAAAACCATGAAAAGAACAAGATTCAATTAATTCGTCATCTTTCTTCGGTACACACTACACACTACACGCAGAATGACGTTCAACAAAGAGCGTGAAATGTCGCGACAAATCTTCGCCGGACGATAATCGCCTGCCTAAGTGGGTGTATGGCTGTATGCCTTGTATTTTTTTCCCTCCCTTCACTCAACACACGGTAGTCACATAATTACACAACAATCGGCGTACAAGTGGCGCTCCACGTACGTTTGGTTATCGGAATATCAATCAAGAGCTACTATGTACGGCATTTGCCATTTCCTACATGGTTATTTCCACGCTTATCTTTCACGTAACCGACGAAGCGTCCTCGCATTACGATACAACCACCCGTGCACCGTATCGAATCCTCCAACTAAATTAATTTACCTTTTCTTTCGCTCGCACATCCTCAAAGAACGCCTTTCCACGTGAAAAATCTACCTAAAACCGTGCGCAAAAACAAACACCAAATCATCTCCGGTAATCCCACAAAAGAACACACGTACATATGTACTCGTAAACGCCGAACAATCTCCGAAGCACGGAAAAGTTCCAACATGAAAGAAATTTTCCCTCGATTTTACCAAGATTGACAACACTTTACAGCAGAGTGACGAATTTGAAAGGTCGAGAGACCTTTTTACATCACGCGGATAAAAGGTACAACATTCTCTCATTTCTTCTTGATTCCAACCACGAACCTCCTTAACGCGATGCGGCAAAAAATTAATGATGTTTCCGCAAGAAATCTATCAGTCATTCCCTTCGGGACGTTAAATCGTTCGCGTTTTTCTGTTCGCTTTTTGTATACACTCGCCGTACAGTCGTTTCGTAAATGATTTTTTTTTTGCCATGCCGCCGCACCGCTCAGGTATACTCGTATGATTTCTATTAATGGTCGTTTGGAATTCCACGTATATGGGCGCTAATACGTTTACACGTGAAGTATATACACGTGAAAATCGGTCGTAATAAACGGCGGATGTCGATTTGTCGTCCGATATGTCATTAATATTGTGCAACGGACAGTTTTCAAAATCCCGAGTAGACGTTAAATCGATTCGTTTTGATTTTTTTTGTTCAGTCGCGTATTCGTCATCGTCGCGCTCAACAATGACGAACTTTTGTCAAAAAAGACAACGTGCCGATTCCGAAGTGAGAATGTATGTGAAATAGCCCGAAAGAAGTATCATATCAATAGACGCGACATTACAATGTTCGAGAATCCGAAATTCACAAAAAGCGTCCTTGACTTCACACAACACGACGTAATTCATCGAACCTATGAAAAAAGCTACCCATTTTACACGCAAGGTGACCGTATCCATAAATAATGTGATATAATGTATGCAAAAGCACTCCTCAAATACTCGTACATCAAGTCTCATCAGAATAATTGACAAAGCCTCCTATGATTTTACACTGCTCAAATTATAAGAAAAAATCTCATCAGAATGCACGAAAATAATTACAGTTTCAAACCAGTTGAAAATTCTTAATTCAAACTCATCAGAATGATCAAAAAATCAACAAGTAACTAAAACACCTCATCAGAATTGCCAAGCAGCGCGAGACTCTTCAACAAATAATACCTCATGTCGCAAAATTAGAAAAAATCAGAATTGTTCCCATCAGTATGAGATTATAATTCATATTCGACGTCATCAGAACGTAGTAAACGCCATCAGACTTCTCTGATGAAGTCGCATCAGAATACTCAGAATTTCAGTTGAACTATACAACTCTCAACAGGAATAAATACCACGCACAGCTCATTAAAAATATTTAAAGTAGGTTAAATACTTCATTAAATTATTTAAGAGCTCATTTAAAAAGTCAGAATGCACCTCACGTCTCGTCAGAATAATCTAAATATTACGTAGATATTTAAAATTAATGAAGTCAATCAGATTCATGTAAGTTGAAAACAGAATAATAAAATTACAAGAATGTTAAATCACAACGAGCAATCAACAATACATGGCCCATCAGAATGTTTTTGCATCTTCATCAGAAAGATTCAGTCAATCCTCATCAAGATTGCTACAATGAAACAACGATTTATAGTTAGTAAACCAACCTAAACGAGGCTTGAATCAAAATACAAATTGAAATTCAACTTATGTTACACTCATCATCACGACATCAGGGTCTCATCAGACCGATCAATATGCAATGTGATGATCCCATCAGTCATAAAGATTCCTCAACTTTATTGATATTTTTACACCAAATATAGGTAATTTCACGTCAACTTTTCGCCTGCCTCTCTACAGGATCCTCTGAGGCTGTTGCATTCCCATCAGAGTATCATCAGTGCTGCCAACTTCAAAAAAACGAAATATCATTATAGTCGTATGGGGTATCGATTGTTGGGTCTTTGACGATGCAGAATTCAAATATGGGGTTATTTTTAAGCTACGACGAAGTTTTGACGATTTCTCCTTTGAATATGCTTTCTGTAAATATGTTGAATTGTATTTTTATTTCATAAAATCTCGACTCAGCATCCTCATTTTGACTAAATTACCGTTAAAAAAAATGCAAGAGCAAATTGAATCATCGAATAACGTGAACTTGGAATTGTAATTATCGCACTTAGGCTCGATTTATCTTCACTTTGGATCGATTATCATTAAAAATACACCACTTCTACTCGCTTCTGTCAATTTTAAAGCTTCAAAAGAACACTTACACATATCTCCAAAAAACTACCCCCCTACCTCCGCTTTGCAACTTTTTACTCACCTTTACCAGCATCCATAGATGACACTTTCAACAACTTTATCACACTACAGTCATCACAAACGAATATAAATTTCAAAAACTACCAAAACACGTTTCCACTTTGTGAAAAAAAGCCGCCTTTGCGTCTCCTCCAGCGAAACCCACATAAAAAAAAAAACACAAAATTACACGTCGAAAAGCATCGCGACACCGCACGCGCTACAAAACTAACCGCCGTAATATGGTTTTTGTTAACAACTACCACCGGCGCGCTACTGCAGCATTCGCATCGGTGGCGTATAGCCACCTCTTTAACGCTCCCTTTACCCTCGCACGCCCTTATTAATCTATCCGCATATACGCGCACACAAAGACACGCCGAAAAGACTTGTACGTAGCAACTGAGAATGCACCATGTTTCTCGGTGTATGGTTTTTTTCTTCTCCTAAATACACATACCATCTCCCACACGACTAACAAATTACTCAGCGCTTGTCACTGTTCTTTAATAAGTGTCTATTATTGTTATCAGTAGAGTCTTCTGTGATATAGCTCTTCATCATTTACTTCTCTATACTACTATAATATCGCGTACGTTCCACAAGCCATCGCTTCTATGACGACCACGCTGCTACGAATCATAAAAAAATTAAAACAGTCATTATTCTCAATCAAAAACTCGAAACGAGCTCATCTCCGCTAACTTTTCCTCTATTAGAAATTTCGTCCGGAGATTTTCTCTCTAATTTCAGTTTTTACGTCCTTTCGGCGTCCCTCGCGTCGCCTTGTTTTTCCTTCAGCGTCCTATACGGTTTGTCTGTATTCGAGAGACCGAAACACACCACCTCGTTCTTTATTGCGCGCTTACGCCTTATCTTTCCATTCGGCAACCCTTAAAATGTTACTTGTTCGAATCACTTTCTCGCAACTTATACGTCGCCGTCGTCGTTAACGATAATGAGGTAATAAAAAGGCGACACGACGCGCGAATAAAACTCCCGAGCTTTCAATTTTGTTCGCATTTTCTCGCTCGTAAATACTGCTTACTGTTGGCTCGACGTCGCACACACACACAAAATCGACACCCCGAAAACATCGCGCGTCGCCGTCATCTCGTATATGCAAATTTATTAACATCTTAATTACCGCACAGGCACAGCACACACACACAAACACACACACACCATCTTGCATCTTCGGCATTTCGTACCGCGGCCATCATTGCCGGACAAAGAATCCACGACCCTTGAATTCAACCCTCGGACGCGTTTGAGGAATTAATGATTCATACCTGTCAGGTCGACGGGCCTTTCCATTACGTACCAAGAATGTAGTAACCATGACCTGGGTGAAATATTACATCTTTCCACATGATATTCGCCGCAGTTCGTGTGTGTTTATAAAAAGACGGACGCATTTCCGAAATCGCGTCCATAAATCAGCGTTATACGCGCCGCGTCGAGCTCGATGAATGGCAAATCAAAAAAAGAAAGAAAAAAAGGCGTATAGAGCGAACCGCGAGCATCGACAGCTAATCCTCGATAAAGGATAAAAATCACGTAATTCTTGCCAACGATTTGTTCGCCGCGGTCCGCGGTGAAGTCGATTTTTCAAAATTACGCGCCTCATGCCCCTCGCTTCGGGCGCCTTTTCACCGTCGTCGCGTCAAGGTGCACGAAACGAGCCGAACGTGAAAAAAGTATCGAGTTTACGACATCTTTGGGACGCAACTATTTCATTACTTTGGTCATATTTTATCACTATACGCGCTATTCATTCGACGCCGATAAATAAAAATGGTGAAAAAAATAAAATAAGCGAAAATTACAATAAATCGTAACTCCGATAGTGAAAAATCATACCCGAGGCCTCCTATTAATCATGCCTCCCCTCGTATTTCTTTCTTCTTTTTTCTTTTTTTTTTGATCGACTACGTGTCTTTATTCCCTATACGAGATGATGTTCCACGCGTAATAACATTTGCTTTACCCATTAATAAGGGTAGCTTAGATTACGTAATGTGTTTCACAGATGACCCAATACGTAACGAGATCGGTACCATAAAAGCAAACGTTCTAGTTAGCTTATTCGCAGCTTCCACAGTTTCATCTTTCAACGTTTTCGCGACATCTTTCATACGAGTATTTCTACGCGATCGTTTGTCGAATATCGACCACGTTACTCGATAGGGTTCCGTCGTCGCGAGAATTAGCCAAAGCGGTTTCGTCATTACTTCCGATACCGATGATACCGATACCGAAGGTCAAAAGTCACTTTTCAACTAGAACGTCGAATAATTTATCCCACGAGGGACGTCGATAGGTGCGAAAATAATTGATTCCCGAACCGACGAAGCCAAGGAGTAGTTTGACATGATTTCGTATCCGTAGTTGAAATTCAAGAGGCCAACACGTGGGCGTAGAATTTCACGCGAGGGTTTTCTGCGAAGTCATCGGTGTAAGTTTGACGAAGAAATAGGATTTGGGGCGAAAAGTTGGTTATACCAGAGCCTCAACAACGATAAAGTGGGGATTTGACATTAAAATGGTGGGAAGATCTGAAATCATCAAAAATTATTCAAAAACAATAGAGACGCAGTTAAGTACAGTTCTTCAGAGATGGCCGCCATTTACTGACCTCTAATTGAAAAAAGTTGGGGACAAGTTCCAACAACGACAAGTTGGGGATTTGATGTTAAGTAACAACGAGGACTTCAATTCACCATTTTTGCTTCGAAAGTATCGACATTTTTGACAAAATTGGGGACAGTTCTTGTAAAATAGATGCCATTTATTGGTTCCTAACAACTAATGAGATTGGGGATTGGCCCCAACGACGATAGATTAAAGGTTCAAGGTTACACGATCGTGGGGATTTCAAACTACCGGGGATTTTTCCAAAAAAATAACAATATTTTGATCAAATTGAGGCATTCCTTGCGAGATGTAATTTATTTGTTTATTGGCTCCTACCTGCAGAAGTCGTTGGGATTTGGCTCAATAAGACAACTTGGGGACTCAAGATTGCACGGTCACGAGGATCATAAACCACTTGAGATCTTTTTGAAAATATTTTAACAAAATTGAGGACAGTTCTTGCGAGATAGCCGTCATTTATTGGCCCCAAAAATCACAAGTTGGGGACTTGAGGTGGCACGATTATAGGGATCTCAAATTACCAGAGATTTTCCAAAAAATATCGTTATTTTGAGAAAACTGGGGACAGCTTTTAGTAGTCCATCCTCGCTTATCCATCCCCAACGACGTCATATTTGGGATTGTGCTCTTGCAGCTCAAATTAGGGACACTCTGCGTCAACAAAAAGAAGAATTGGAGGTGTTAGTTGTTCTTAACATGCAAAAAGTTGGAAAATCATACAAGGATAATTTGAAAATGGAAACAGCGATTTTTCTTCATTTAGCAAAGCAACGATGGAACATGGAGCGTAACGTATTAAAATACAAAACTTTTCGTCCATTCTACCACCATTTTAGAACTCTAGCCCCCAAAACAGAACCAAGAAATAACGAATGCTCTGATTATTCAATCTACCTATTCGACAATATTCACAACACCACACCTTGCTACTTGTTTTTCCAACGGGATATGCCAGGTTCAAAGGTCAGATTACCATACGAACAACCAGGTCGTCTAAAGCCCACCCCCCACCACCACCACCACCACCAATCTTTGCCGAGTACAGAAAATCACTCAACACCAACTACACGCCGACTCCCCAACGACTAATTTTTCGGTCTTCGATACCGCTAATCATGATAACGAATTAAAACCATCGCCGAGAAAATGATACCGAGAATGTAGAAGAGAGAGTGAGCGCGATAATGGAAACGGCCAATGTCAATACGCCTCTCCGCCGCTCCCAACTCCGGTATATAAGTTTTATATGCGGCAACGCGTAAAAATGACAGCGCGTTTAATCGACAAACACATATAAATAACGCATTTACTTAGGAGAGCGTTGTAGGACGGCGGGTCGCAGGGTACGAGATCTAGCAGTTTTACGGCATTAATCTTGGCCCATATATTTCACCGGTTGACACATCAAAAGGAAGGAACAAATGCGTAAGAACACGCGAGGCGAGCAGGGAGAGAAAAACGTTCTTTGCCGGAGCCATAATTAATAATTTTAATGGCGTTGCGAGCGGCCCAACAATTCGAAACTGTCAAACGTTTGAGTGAATTATGTCCTTCAAACGTGGCGTTCCCAATGTCCCAGCTGCCTCCTTTCGCGTCCTCCCTCTCCTTCCTTTTTTCTCTATACATAGCAGGCCGTGAGTCGCGTAAACGATTCTTCTTCGTTCCCGGCCTCTGTGTGAGTGTGTGTCACGAAAACATCGCGCATATATTCTCCACCGATATTGTCAACTTCCACAACTTGGCAACCCTCAACGGGTTTTTTTCCACTTTTTTTTCATTCGGCTTGCCTTTTTTTCCACTTTTTTACACCATCGTTCGGTAGGCTATTCTACGCGTATGTATTTTTTCACCCAGCCAGCTCTATTATTCAGATATTTCCTTACGCGCCTTTCAATTCGTAGTTTACCTGCGAAAGGATATTTTCCGAATTTCATTCAATCCTTTACTCCACGTAACCTTGATACTTACGCAACAAAAAACCATATCGAGATCTTGCCCAAGATACCACGAAAAACACATCGCAAACACATACGAGTGGACTGACGAAATAATTCTCCCGAAAAAAAAAATAATTACACGTCCAAAGTACACGTCCGAAAGTACGATTTATTATTTCATCTAGAAAACTTGGCCTCAAGGTCGAACAACTAGATCTCTTCGAGAGAAAAAATACCACAATAATTGTATTTTTAGTCAACGCGTGTGTCAGCTTGTTAGTTGTTACTTCGATGAAACAATTCTACGTTTGTTTGTAGTACGAGTACGATGAACGGGGAAAAAAATACTCGCATCAATTACCACCGCGATATGTATAATATTTTTTCCGAGTCCGTACTACTTTTTTATATGTTTCGAAAAATGAAACATTGTTATTTGGACGCGTTAACACGCCTAATTCGTGTTTTCTTCCAAGTGCATATTTCACGTTATCAAATTCGTAATCCTTTTATCTGTATTTAGGATTGACGGAAGCCATTCATCGTGTACTATATGAATCACACGAGTGTACAACGTACAACAAACACTTGGAAATTAAAATACGAGCCTGGTACGATGAAAAATTAACGTCGTGGACGCGTTTACGCTTCGTGTATTTTTGTAGATTTTTTTGTATTTTTTAGGTAATTTGAGTAAAGCGATGTAACGTGGAGTTTTGAAGGAAAATTCGTCAATTTTTATTTATCATTTTTTCAAAGCTAATTTTGCTAATCATATTTCTGAGAAATTTTCATCTCTTTTTTTACCTTTTTTTGTTTCAGGATTACTACGTATATTATTTTTTGTTACCAACCAATATTAAATATTTACCTTTTTTATTTGAAACATTTTTTCGGTGCTGCCACAATTTTTCCATCAAGTTGACCGATTTTTTTTCGTTCAAAATAAACGAGTAAATCAAGAAAAACGATATCAACATCTTTAACGCTTAATTTTTGTTCATTATTCTAATTCACTTTATTTATTTATTTAATTTGATATTAATTAATCTATAATATATAATGATGATAGCCGTTTTCCTTGTGACCTCATCACGACAGAACGAGTAAACCGAATTTCGTCAAATTTTCAACATACTCGTAGTAAATTACCGGTAATTATTGTAAATACGGAAAGTTAATGGTAAGTTACCGAAAAACCGCAAATTTATGGTAAATCACCATCGGTTACTAACCGTAAATCAATAGTAAATTACTGTAAAATGGCGGTAAAATACACAAAATTACGGTAAATTACTGCAAATTATGGTTAAATTATCGTAAATTACCGGTGAATTACATTAATTAAACTACACAAAAATCGACGGTAAATTACCGTAAGTTACCGGTAAATTATCGAAAACACTGGGAACTTATGGTAATTATTGCAACTTTTTAAATTGTATCATAAAATGGCATTTGCAAAAATTTTGCTGTCATTCGCATTTCCGTGATAACGGTAATTTATCCCAACTGCCAAAAGCTTCTGATTTAGATCTCAGCCGAAAGGCCGAGAAGATTTTTGCAACATCAATTACGATTGAAACGAAATTATGAATAAAAAAAAAGAGTGTGCGGTAGCGAGCATTACGAAGCAATATGAGTGGGGGTTGGGGGCAAAACTAGCAAAGCTAGTTAATCATAAACGTAAAAATTCTCATCTTCCTTGCAAGCGAATAATATTTACTTCTATTACTATTGTTTACAAATTTATTTTACCCGCCCCCCCTCTCTCTCTAAAAATCTCAGTACTACTATTGACGTTTATTCATGAATTTTTCTGTCAGTCAATTTATAAATATGTACTCACATTTTCTCGATCACTTACTCAACCAAGCATCAATTCATCAAATCATTCATTAGCTCAATCACTTTGACATTTTCAAACTACTATTTACAAATAAATTAATTTCAAACTCATTCTCATTGTTTTGTTACTTCGGCCAGAATATACAAAAAACCCACATAATTTCCTCTACCTCTTCCTCGGTATTTTCCCTTTCTTTGGCAATAATTACAATCAATCAAAATCACTTGGAAAGGCAAGCCTCTGGAAAAATTTAATTAAACCCTCGATACGCCACCTCCGCAAAACCTTGGGGCGTTGCAACCGCAAAATAAAACGCTTTCCGGTTCTCGTCGCATGTCGACATACAAAGAATTCAGGTGATCGAGAAAAAGCTCTTGGAAGAACCACAAAGTTCGCTTTTCTCCTCTTTGGCGCAGTCGATACACAAAAAGCTCGATTTTATCAATCATTTAGGTTAAGGGTAGATGCGGAAGCGGCGGGGTGAATTAATGACTAGGCGTTTGTCGGAATTTCCAAAACCATTGGTCGTTTTAGGTTAAACCGCATCAAAGTAAAGAGCATTTTGAAGAATTGATGGATACGGCGCGTCAAACGGGGCAACGAGCTTGCATAAGCGTTCGTCGGCGTATTTAGGAATTAATAATTGTATATAGGCGAGCTTTCGCGTACCGACGTTGTAAATTAGACGAGGCAACACTTTTACATCGGCTTTAAGTACACGCCATTTATAACGATCGGTTTTCTTAATTATCGTAATTTTTCGCCGCCTCATCGACGTTTCACCTCCGACGTCGAAATTGCCACCGAGATTGGTTTTTTTGCTTTACGCGGCGCTGCGATAAAATACCAATTCTAATGCCGCCGAATAGCTTCGATGATAACGGCGGAGTCGGCTATGAAATTATAGCTTATAATAATTTTTCACCGGGTTCGTCGTCCGTCGTGACGCGGAAAAAGCGCCTAAACGGGCTACTGCTGAGTGGACGTTTAATCATTTTAAATGACATTTCATCATTTAAAACCTCCCGCACGTTTTCCGCCATGTGAAGAAAAACCCGCCGAGAATCGGCCGAAAAACGCGACCCCTTCGGTAACGATCGCCAGGCGTATTCTCCTACGTCGGCTTTCTTTCCGCGCTTTCGTCCTTTTTTAACGTGGGACAATGCTCAGCTGGCGCTTCCTGCCACATTTACCTTGATGGATGCCGTCCATCAATGTCGTACTTCTATCAACTGCGTATATAACTCAGACGCGGCTCGAAGCGTTTATCGCTTTTTCGCGTCTCCGAGTTACGTTTGTTTTACCTGAAGGCCTTTTTTTCCACGTAGCGCCATTTTTCGCCGACGTACGTCTTTTTACGACCTTACATATAAAGTGATTTGTGTACGCGACCGAGCAACGAGGAAAGAAAAAAAAAGGGAGGAATCGAAGAAAAAAAGCAAAGGGGCAGGGCCTCGGAACGCATAAAGAAGAAACGAGATATCTCATGTGCCAAAAACGTGAAGAGTTATGGGTCATCCGGTGACGCTGTCTGCTGTTATCTTGATTTATCGAGATTTCTATTTTACGGGCGAAGCGGCGACGTTCGCGCAGGGATCAGCTCGCAGCTCCGAGCAGCGAACCCAGCGCAGTACAAAGTAACGCCATATACGCCGCGTAATTCGCATTACACCCCTCAACCTACGTCTCGCCTTTGGGGGTGGAAAAAAAACGAAAAAAACCATCGTTCAATTTTTTCCACCCGATTTCGGCGTATTCATACCCTTCGTCGGTGCGACGCGCTCCCCCCCCCCTCCATTAGCACCGCGCGAAAAGCGCGCGGGGCGGCAACGGCGTTATAAAACCCCCAAGGGGGATCGACAGGGATCGCGGAGCGCAGCGCAGCGCCTTCAAAATTTATGTATCCTATGACGTAGTGCCGCTGCAAAAGCTACTAAACTACGCTGTCACTCCATATACAGTAACTTGGCCTTTAATTATATTTCTTTATTGCCCTATAAATCAGAAAGACTACCAACCGTCGCATATATATAATGCTCGGGTGTGTGCGCGTGTACGTGTATATACGCGTTCGTGTACGTACGCTTGTAAAAACCCCGTCGCCGTAGTATATCATCCATCCGTCTTTTACATACGTCTTTTTCGACACGATCATTTTTTGTCGCCATTGCTACCTCATACCCTCGACGCCCCACCTCCGCGGGCCGCGACTAGCCCGCGTATCTATGCACATACACACGCGTATACGCCCGTAGAATTTATATAGTCGTATTTTACGACATTATTATACAACCGGAGCTACACGTTTAACGAAAACTTTTCACCGAATCGTCGAAAAACCATTTTCTTCCGTCGACGAACGACGCGACCTTCGCTGTTTCCCTCTAATCATCGCGTCAACCCCGAACGCGCACCCGTACGAACGATTAGCTATCTTACGAACGGGTGGTGGGGAGGGAGAGTCGTGGGGGGAGGGGTACATACTCGAAATCTAATTACGATATGCCAAGCATTTACACGATATACGAAGCATCGTTTAAATATATAAATCAAACGACGGCGACCTTAATGGCGCGTATGAAATTAATATTTCGCGTGTCGTCGAGCCACCGAGCGTTAATTTTTCGCGAACAAAAAGCGCCTATTTCTCTCTACATGACCTTTGCCTCGAAGCTCCACCTATGCTTCAGGCGAAAAATCGCTTAAACAATTAATCGGATAAAAATTAATACTTCGAATCGCGCTCGTACAAGAAGGTGAAAAAAAAGTACAACGTAAACGCTCGTATAATAATTAATACACCTACGTACACGTGTTAACGAGATCTCGCAAAGCCCGTTGGAGTTCGCGAGCCGCGCGCCACGTAACGAGATACCGTCGTTACTTGAAATACGTCGTCGAAAGACGTTTTTATTATAATTGCAGATTCGCGTCGTCGTCCAGTCGCCGCGCCCGCTTTTCAAATAGTCGATGTTACGACAGACACGTACACGTCGACCGAAGAATTATTAAACGACCCGGTACTCGAGAACGATGACGGAAGGGTTCGCTGTCTTCATTTGTCTCCTTATTGTTTGTTTGCGCGATGACAAGCGCTGTATAGAATACGCGAACACGGCGAAAATTACCGTCGTCGAGGATGTAAACGCCGCCGTGAAATAGCGACTAACCGGGATTGTTTTCCATGTAAGAGCAAAATTAACCAAGGATTCGAGTTCGGCGTGCCCCAAAACCTATATATCGATATGCGACACGACATTTTATCATCCAAATGATTCTCACCCTCTTGTAAGCACCATCCCTTCGTCATTCACCCCTATTTTCAGCGCAACGCGCCGAAAAACGAAATCGGAAATTTTTACCGAATTTTAATCGCGATTGAATTCCGTTCGGGTTGGATTTCGTGACTGAAATTACTTCAACCCCCTTCATCCCCTACTACCCCTTGATGACATCTCTACAATACCAAAAAGGGTTTGAAATCGACGACGCATTTAAATTTTCATAATTACTGAAGAAAATTATACTCCAAATTTTTAAAAAATTAAAATTCCAAAACAACCCCTAACTGTTGAAGAAGGGGTGAAAAGAAGGGATGAAATCGAACAATGATAACAAATCGTCATGCATATGGATTGTTGATGTATCGAAGTTGCTGAACACGTTTTTGAAGTTATTTTAACCATATTGCGCTCCCCCCTCCCCCAACACCCATAAAATAAGTCTTTCTACAGGAGTGTGAAACGGATTCACCAATGTTTGGTGTAAATACTCAACATGGAAAAACGTAATTCTTTTCCCTACTCTACACCTGATATTGTCACTGGAGAGGGGTGCAGGAAACGTATACGATGAGGAAGAGTGGGGAGGGGTAAAGTGAAAAAATGATAAAAAACCGTCGCGTATACCGATTTCTTATGTTTGTAGGGTGCTGAGCACGAATCCGACGTTACTTTTCCATTTCAACGGTCAATTTGCCCAGTACGTAGGCTACGGTACATGAAGTACGTCCTCATTTTACACTTCCTCGACGATGATACAATTCTCGTCAACTTTCGCATGTGGTCAAGAGACGGGCGTATTTCCCATGCAACTCGGTCGGTGCACTATTACCAGTCAGATCGACAAGATGTATTAGCGAATCGCGGAAACAACGCGTCCAATTACGTACACACGACGCTGCGTACGTCGTCGTCGATTACGCGACGATATTTATCTAATTTTACGGCCGACTAAGGATGGCGGAAGATATTCGAACACGTGAAGACGACCATGTACGTGGAAACAAACGGACAGACGCGGACATGGTTTTAATATTTTAGTCGTACAACGTTGTTGTAACGGCAGCGCGCATAACTCGCTTCACGCGTTCGCCGTTCCCGTCAAGGAACGCGACCGAAGACGAGAGGAAACAGAAGCGCGCGCTTTAATAGACAAGCACACATGCACACTGCACAGATACACGTATCTCGCAGCTCGCACTACAGCAAAAAGAAGAGTATAAAAAAAGAGCTATACATATAGTACGACAAGCCATCACGACGGTGGCGAAGCGCAGCAAACGGATAACAGTTGTCACATGTCCGTTCATTGTAGAATTACAATTTCGGAGTAAAGAGACAAGAGCAGGTGCCTTTTACTTCATATGATCTCGCAACACGCTGCTATTTTCTCGTTTAGCCGAGATCGCGCTGACAAGACGGTGACATTCGGCGACGCTTCTTGACATATTAGCTTGACGTACGGTACACTGCGACTTCACTCAACTTCGTATTTTATTCGTAACGTCGTCGGGGCCATCGCCTCTTTTACGTCTTCTCCAGACACTTATAGGTACAATTTTTTTTTCTCCTTTCTACTTCGCAACGTCTCGCCTCCTCCTTCGGGCGCTCCACCTCCTCTTCGATCTGTCTTCGGGAATGTTTTCAATTCTTAATAAGACGAAGGTCCGATCTGGATGTTGACGTCTTGTTGACGAGTACTGTATCGCTAAATTCGTTTATTTTTCATTTCGTGTCCGTTTTCGAAAAAATAACCGGAAAAAAATCACCCTGTAGTAATCAGGCTGTCGTTGTCGCCGTCGCCGTCGCCGTCGTCGCCGTCGTCGTCGTCATCGCGTACAAGATACGTCGTCCGACAACCGTACAGTACCAGCAGCGCACCGACGACGTTTCAGATATATGTGGGAATTTTATTCCACTCGTGCCATCCGCGTTTATAATATTAGATACGACATTTCGTCTTAAGACCGGAGTGTTTTTCTTTTTAGCCGACGTTTCTCTCTTTTCTCGACTGTTATATTTCCTCTTTCTGTCTTCTTTCCCTCGTTCACTCTTTCTCTCTTTACTTTCTAACGAGATGCCCGACCAGGAGTTATTTTCTCAGCTTTTCAACTTTTTTTTTTCACTGTATAATTCCTTTCTCCTTCCCCTACCCCCATTGCACATCGAGTCATCAAGTGTCACGTGTTCATTAGTGTTGAGGGAATTTCATATTTATACCTTGAATTGGTTCCTTTCACGATACCAGACCATTTTCAGATATTATTGAAGAGCATCAACTCTAAATTACTGAATTGTTTTTTTTCACATCGACGAGTTCATTGATCTTTGTTCTAGACGTATCACAGCTACGAACCAAATGTAGCGCGAAGTATAATGTAAGCGACGTCGAAGCGAGCACGTCGCAAGTAATGCAGAAGGCTAAGCAAAACAGCAAAGCAAGTATTGTGTCCTAAAATATATGTACGAAGCATCAAATTACAAAAAGTCATGAAACTGGTCAAAACAGCACGACTGCTGAATAGCTGCACACGATGTAAAACATGTCATACACGTAACGTGTGAAATGCTTTCAAAAAACAGAAAGACATTTAGCATGCAACATGTAAGCAGTAAAAAATGACTCGCAACAAACAAACATCATACGACATGTCGCAACTGTCACGTATGAAATAAAATATGACAACTATCATTACATGTTATACGACAATTGTCACCTGCCGCGTGAAACGCATTATGACGTGACAAATGTCACACACATGTCATGTAACATGTGCAAAACGTGACATAGTTCGAGTAACATGTAACATCTGATGTTACATGTCACGTATCTTACGAAACATGTGACAAATGAGGCAAAATACTTTGTCAATATAAAATGAAACGTGTTACACGAAAAATAAAATGTTTCTAAGTGACATAATAAAAACAAGCAACGAAAAAACAGCCTCCCTTTTTCTCTCTCTCTCTCTCTCTCTATAACCCCACTTTACATTTCTTCTTCGCCTTACATACGTATCGTAATTAGTATTCCACCCACGAAACAAACTCACCCTCACCTTAACGGATTCAAATCACCTCGCAGATGTTTCAGAAGCGCGAAGGCGCGCACAACCACTGGAAAAAATTCGTTACTTGACCACTAAAATACGTTTCTCTTTACCTATTGCAGAACATTACGTCAAACAACGAAGTCAATCCGGAGCACCGCATAATAAACAAGACACATAACGTCGATTAATGATTTACTACACACAAAACCTCTGCCCAAAGGCAACACCCTGGCAAGCATTGAATACGAATTCGCGTTACACCCCGTCGAGGTTATTGTTATACGAGTCGTTCAAGTGTAGCGCTTCAAGAGCGATACAAAAAAAAAGGAACCATCCAAACCCTACATACCTGGTCACATATATGTAAATCGAACACGTCCCGGAGACGCTAAACTTGTAAAATATTACCGACAATGGATACGGTCGAGGCCGAAGAAAAGACCACCTTATAGAAATCGGACGTTGACGCCAGACTTACATTTTATTGAGATGCGGCCACTTAAGTCGGCTATTAAAATTTTAACGATCGATAAAACATCCGAATTCGATTTCCAACTTAACAATCGGACTACCTAATTAAGCTTGTGGTTTGTTCTTCTTCGCGATGCGACGTCGTTCGATATAGCTCGCAATAAAAATACATAATTACTGGGACGCGTCCGCGGACGATAATTAAAAAGGGCGTTGCGTATCTTCGATAACAGGTGCTCTTCGGGAGATGACTTTATTCACGCGAAGAATATACACTATGATGTCATGTCATCCAGGACGGGATGATTACCTACGTCAATCTGGCCTTTATAAATGGCGCGAAATTTCAACCGCGAACCCTCTTAGCGTGAGAATACCGTTAATTATTTTACAATAATAGCATTCAGCGTCTGGTACACGTCTTCGCGTCAAGTACAAGTCAACTTACCTGCAACAAAAAGGTGAAAAAAAAAAATTAGAAAGGTTGCTACGACGCGATACACTTTTGGAAACTCGATCTTTACGTAAGGTAGTAGCGCCAATTATACCATTTTCGGGCTACCAAGACGCCCCTCTTTTTCGACACTTTGACTTATAAATAAAACCGGTACACGAAAGGGGAACCGGATAGATAATGACATATTGCTCGTTGACTGTTTCGAATCAACTTTCATAGATCGATATAATGTACATATGTACGCGACTACGCGTATGACATTGGTCGTCCGAAAATGAAAAAAATAACGTCCTCGTGTACAGGAAATTACCATAAAATATTCCGCGTAAAATTAGAAAGTTACGAACGACGAGCTAGCGACAACTGGTCGTTAATTCGGGCAAACGTTCGATATCGTTTTTAATTATCGTTTTTCCGATGACCAATATTATTTCGAAGGTGCATACTATTAACCCACAATCGATACGAAGGAGACGTAGATAGAGATAGAGATACATACTCGTAGATACATAATGTGAAAAATACGAGCTCGACAACGAAAAAATCTCACCAAATCGATCGTATTTCACAAATAAGTTGATATCACTAGACGTTACGCGACTAAAAAAATGAAAATATAATTATGTACTAAGTAACCAACGTTATCTGACATTAATACGTCGTGTTACACAATAAACGTAATACTTTTCACGTAACTCAAGACGTATACTATGTAGTAAGTATGTAACGTTTGTCGCACGACAAGTGACGTATGACATTTAACCCGTCATGTCACATGTTACATACAACATTTGTCGTGTAACAAGTGATATATGTGTACACCGATGAATCACGTCACGTCACGTCACACGTTACATGCAACATTTGTCAGACATTACGCGACAAAGCGTTTAACCAGCGTCGCATAACGTGTTACATGTGACATTTGTCGCGTAACAAATGATATTCAATGTTTAGCCGCTGTCGTGTCGCGCGTTACTGGTATTACGTGGCACGTTACATGTTCATGACTGTCATGTAACGAGTGACATGACGTTTGATCTGCTATCACTACACGACTGCTAACACGAAAATAAAAATAAACCGATTCTTCCTTCGATTAAGCCAAGTTTTGCAAACACGAACATCATAAACTGATACGAGTACATACGGTCAACAAATACGAAACGTGTAACCGAGACATGTAACACGAAGACAAAACAACACCCTCGAATCCTCGCCTTTTTTCCCCCTTCAAAAATACCCTTCAACAGCATGTAAAAATCTTACGCGCCTTATAAGGGAATTTTTTTTCCTGCAGCACGTATCAAAGTACTTATACGTAGACGAAGTAGATTCGATCGGCACACACAATGAGGCGTTTAAATGCAATACTTGTTGTTAACCCCGCAGATAAAAATCGTTCGCCGAATACAATTTTATTTTTACGGAACATTTTGTAAGCCGTTAACTTCCATCCTAATTTCCCTTATATTTCTTCTCATTATTATTTCCACTTAGTTGTTCTATTTTCGATACACGTCTGCGAAAGCGTATCTCGTCCATAGCGTCGCCTGCCGCCTTCGGCTTTTATTTTCTTCATCGCTTTTCCAAAAAGGACATTCGTTTTTACGACGGTCTTTCTTTTCCCGTTCTCGCACAAACGCGATTGCCGATGCTCGCGTATTTACGGTAGTTAATTCGGCAGCAGCCGCCGTCGCCGGCGTTTTCGCCACCCTAGTTTACTTTCTTATTCGTTGCGTTTTATTTTTATAATTCGCGTAAACGACACCTTTAACGGCGGTACGATACGTTACCGGGGTTTTTAATTAATGCGAGTCTTTTTTCCCGAATGAAAAATTCAATTGACCCCCGAAATACAATCTTACCCGATGGCGCGGCCTTTCGACGACGCGAGAAAAAAAAAAGCTTTCACTTAAAATAACAAAAGGGGAGAGTAAATCTGCCACCCTTGTCTTCGTTTCGTGCCGAGAAGAAACGAGCACACAAAGAGAAAGGGAAAGCATCGGTGAATACATCGGCTTGATTACTTGGTAATTTGAAGGTGCTATTTTGTCGAAAAAAGTCGACTAATTTCATTCAGAAAAGGTGCCTGGTTGGGCGCCACGCCACCTACTATGCGTATGTACTCGTACCAAACTACCAATATGGTATAAAACCGAAAAAAAAAAAAAAACCGGGAAAGCGATATATTTCACCGACGGTATTCGCAAGAATATCTAATGAATCGTGCCCTGGTTTGGGCGCCGAACCACCTACTGCATGGTACATAATTATGTAATATGTATGAAGTACGAGACTGGACAGAAGAGAGTGCGAATACACATAGAATGGTCGTAATGTGAAACTGAAACGAAGATTTAGTGGTGAAGTATTGACACGAATTTCGAATTTCCTATTTACCGAAAGGCTTCATTTTCTCGGCAAATAACGTGCCCTGATTTGGGCGCCGTTGCAAATACAAAGCGACTAGCGACAGCAATTCCACTGACAAACTTAGACCAATATTGTAACATTCAAATACGCCGAAATTACTCACAAAAAGGCAACTTTTCGAAAACCATCCGAACAGCCTTTGGGCACACGTTCTTTACCAATTGCTCAAAACTCGCTAAAGAACTCATTTAATAAGACCAAAAGGAAGCATGCGGTAACTCGTTAATAAGCAAGAATAAAGGGATTACAGTACCTGCACAGCAAAAGGGGCTCGTACAATACCTGACAATGCACCGCGATAGTTTCAAGTGCACCTATAAGAGCAGCTCCACACGGGCAAAGGCGTCACGCGTCAAGGTAGGAAAGGCGGGTAGTCGTGTGCTACTGTGTCGTGTCGCGTCGTGTCGTGTCGTGTTTACCTTGTCACCCTTATTCGTCAAAATAACGCACCTCGCGACGGCGGCGCCTCTCTTCGTACAATAACAGATGCGAATATGCGGCAAATGTCGACTTATTATTGACGTGTACCCTGTACACGTTCACCGTGTTGGTGTGTTCGTGTAGCCCATTCCACATACACACGTGATATCCGAACGGTGAAATGTTAAATAGAAAAACCGCCCGGTTATATGGAACAATGGGGTGATTCAGACCTCCTTGTTTCTTCGCACACCGCAGCGCGTAGGATAAGGTGTCTATGCGAAATGCGTTCCCCGATCCCCGGTTGTTTTGATTTGTTTACAACTTTTCACTCTACGCTATACACATACACCTACCTATACAGTATACACGTATTACGTACCTAAACTAACAAAAACTTTTCGCCGCCCGCAATACGCGATCATTGCGATGTTCGCGCGCGCCACAAAGGGAAATTCTTTCGTGACAAATCTCTCGCGTTATTTCTTTACTTTTTTCCCGTCATTCTTTCGTTCTTTTTGTTTTTCAAACGACGAGGACGTAAAGGAAACGAAGGAATTCCATAGATCGATTTTTACCTCCTTCGTTCGGTCAAACTCCGCACGAATCGCTAATAGTGCAATTTGCTTGATGCGGAGAGATCACATGTGGGTGAGAGGGGGTTGAGAATTACCATGATAATTTACAAATATTTATCATAATTTTAAATTTTTTGATTAAAATCAGTCAAGGATTTCACTATTTGCAATTTTTTAATTAATCTTCCCCAACAATCAAATTGATTTCTCCATGAAAAAATTAAAAAAATTAAAAAAATTATGAAAGCGAAAAATTTTAATCAGCTGTCTTTTCAAAAAAAAAAAGTAATAACTAAATTAATAAAAAATATAACAAAAATACGCATTAATGAATTTAATATCAACGAATGGGAAATATAATTTTGTAACAAAACCCAATCATTCAATTTTTTTACATTACTTATTTACACTCATTAAACGATTTGAGTGTCATGTTTTCAGCTCGTTAGGTTGTTTAATCAGTTGTCCTTTTATTCATTCATTCATGTAGTACTTCGTAATCAGTTTACTTTTTTAGTTTATTTCGTTGTTTATTTTTATCAAATGGTTTACTCGGTTTGCAGATTGTTTGCTTATATGTTTTTTGTATTCGCGCATCTGTTTATTAAACGATTTTCAATGGTCAATTCCTTAAATTTGTTTATTTATTCGTTTATGAAGTTGTTTCATCGCTGATTTGTTTACACAATTACATTCACTAACCAATTCTATATCTATCGCAAATTAAACAAATGAATAAAAATAAACGAATTGAGCGAGCAAGAAAAATCCATGATTCGTAGACACATCATCAAATCAACAAATTAATTTCGCAACAAATATTTTTTTATTTGACTATTCGTTCAATGAAGTTCTGATTGTTTGTGCGGAAGAGATGAAGAAATTAAACAAATGTAAGTAAACAAATTAACAAACAAGTAAGCAATCGAGTCGAACAACAGTGAAAAAAAAAGATTTTTGTACATATCAACAAACCAACAATTTAACAATAGAACAAATAAACAAACATGTTTGTTTATTAATTTCTTGATTAAATTTATCAACCGAAGTTTTGTTTGCTTGCCCATGTGAAGTAAATGAATACAAGTCAATCGAAAATAATTGGATTCTTGATAAACTAATTGACAACTAAACAAACATGCTTGTTTAGTTGTTTAATTAGTTTGTCTAGTTGTTCAGTCAAAGTTTAGTTTTGTTCGTTTATATGCGCAAAAAAAAGTAGGTAAATATGCCAATCAAAAATAACTTGATCTTTGATCAACAAATCAACAGCTAAACAAACAGACTTGCTTAGTTGTTCAATCAAAGTTTAGTTTTGTTTGTTCATTCTGACATTTATAGTTTTTTATGAGCTCATCTCGTTCTTCATTTCTCCGGTTGTTTGTTTATCTTGCAACGATTTAATCAGATTTTATAACACAAATTAATTGTTTATTAATCTAAAAATCATTTTATCAATTTTTCATAATTCAATAATTATTTTTATACCCACTGTTTGTTCTTTGCTAATTCTATCACTGCCAAGTCTTTCAAAATTCCGGCACTTTTCTCTTCCAATTTTAGACACTTGGACGGTTCTTTTTTGACCTCTTTGAATAAACAGTGCTCGATTTATTGAAATTTTCACAACCCAATGCGACATAAATTTAAGAAAAATACCCCGAGACGTCATAATTTCATACAAGAACCCTCTAGAACGTCGCGACAAAAAATTCCAAAATTTTCATCGTTTTCAAAACGCGTATGAAATCGTGAAAATGCTCAGATTCCATGCGAGAAGCGACGCGTCGCGCTCGGTGAAAAAAGGAAACACGCTGCTTATAAAACACGGCTTACTTACACCGTTACCCATCATCGAAAACACGAAAAAGCCGAGACGACGCGAGGTCGAACTATCAAAGGGTAAAAAGTACGCGAACGGGGGGAGGAGGGGGGGGGTAAACCGAGCTTCGGGGCTGGTTCACACGCCCGTCATCGACTATATAAGAAATTTTTGTAGGTGACAGAAAAAATACCAAGTGTATATTAGCGATAATAGTAATCGAATGTGAACGAGAAACGGAAAAAGCAAATTTACCTCCTGTCATGTCTTTTTTCTCGTCTTTTACTGACTCTGACGTCAAAGCGAACACAAGGTGAAAAATTCTCGTGAAAAACGTTATTTTTAAAGATTGTCGCGTACTCGGTGCGAGCGCAGTCGTAGCGCGACACGAAGCGGGGAGAGAGGCTTTACCTAACGCTTTCTGATTGAAATTGCAAAATATCAATCAAACGTCGTTTAAATGACGTCCTTTTTCTTTGTCCTTCGCCGTCCGATATTTTCTTCCAATTTACCGCTCTCTCGAATTCGCACCGCGTCCCTCGAACCGCAGAAAAGTTTTTCCTTTTGGTTGCTCTCGCCGTCGTCGATGCAGCCGAAGGAAAAGCGAGTGGTAACGAGTACGACGCGCAACACACTGCAGACAAACTGACACAAAAGCTTGACTGACAGTTCGCTCCACCCCGCCTCATTTACACGTCGATGACTTTTCCGTTTCGTACTCGCTCTAATTTTACTCAAACCGGAGCGTTTTATAAGACCTTTTTCTCTCTCGGTTCAGTTCGCCTCTTCGGCCCCGCTCGATACCGTTCGCCTTGTCACAACTACATACTATTTTAGTAAAACGTCACTTGTTTCGATCTATGCGTTCTTAAACGACGTCACTTTATTTAACGTCATTTACAGCCGTCAGTATATTTTGACCCGATTTCCACAATTCAATTAAAACCGCTTCTCTCTCTCTCTCTCTCTCTCTCTCGTCTCTCTCTCTCTCTCTCAACGCCGACGTTTCTTCCGCAACGGCCAAGTCCTCCTGTAACGAGCCACGTCGACGGTATCGTATCCCTTCCAAGTCCGCGAGAAATTTTTTTCGTCGCGATCGCCCGCACGACGGTGTCCACTTTTTTTCGGCTACACGACCGGAATGTGTGCCCAACTGCCCAGTGCGGTCGATGATACAAGCATGGCCATAAATAAAGCCCGAAGAGTCGATAAGACCGGACAGATACGTCCTGTGTCATTGTTTACGTTACATATGAAATCAACTCGGCCCAATGAGTGAGTGGTATTATACGAAGACACGAAAAACGTTAATAAATCGACGTCGAACGACCGACACCAGACGAACGACAGCGGAGGCAGAGAGCGAAACACGATAGGAAATAAGGTTCGTCACAAGAGTTTGCTTTTAACACCCAGCCAGCGTCAAGTTCTCAATACCAGCACACACGTTCACGTTCATCCTACGTACAGCGAGGAAATTGTTTTGTATTTGTGCGCGGCGTCCGCGTGTGCGCGCGTCTCCAGGTATAAATGTGTTCAAACGGCATTTCGTTTTTGACAGATTTATGGGGACAGGTTAACGTTATAGAAGATCTGCTTCACAACCGCAGAGAAAAATCCCGGAGATTAGAATGATGGCGACCGAGGAAGACATGACATATCGGCCCGCCACTTGTCCTTATTCGCCGAGCGGGCCGAGACGCGGGACGGCGGCGCCGCTCTAAGCTCGTGTGCGCTTTTCGATAATAAAGATTATTAGTAATTCCTTCCTTTTTTTTTCCATCTTCGCCATACGAACGACAAGCGCTACGAGTTTAGTAAATGAACCGCCGCGCCGCCGCGTAGCTCAACACAGAAAAAGCCATCTATTGCAGGAACCAGTTCTTGCTGCGTCGCGCGCACCGTCGCGAGATCATGCGCGTCATAAGGAGACATACAGCAATACAGCATACGTGTCCGTCCGAGAATTACATAAATTTCAACGGCCTGCGGAGAAGAATGGCTAAAAAAAAAGCCAATAAGAAGCGATATTCTGGTATTCGTTATTTGTTTTATGCGTCGCACTTGCGCAAACGACAATTACTCGTCAACCTCGTCCATTTTGTGTGAGACCGAGTCGTTTATTTGTTTAGTTCGAGAGATGAAGGTATTTTTTGCTAAAATGGGCGGATTTTATTCGGGAAAAACGTCAAACACCCTGATACGTTTGAATTGATCTGATGTAAATTTCTATACAAAATTCGGAATTTTTTCATAAAAATGGTTATTCTAAAATTTTGAAAATTGTGTTTCTTCAAATCTAATCGTATGCATCACGAAAAAATACTAATTTTACGAATGTTTAGAAAAATTCTACTCAAAGAACTCCTTCACCTTATCCTCAGTTCATCTCAATTCCTCACAGCAGCATCACACCGCCTCCAGCAGCGAATACCCTTGGAAGCCAAACCACACGAGAAAATCACCTCGAAGAAAATCATTTCGAACGAATCCACCAAAACATCCTGCTCTATCTCTCTTTCTCTTTCTCTCTCTCTCTTTTTCTTCCTTCAACAAATCATCAGGCAAAAAATCCGTCATACTTATCACCTCCTTCGTCACGCGCCACCGAGCTGAATTTGCACGAAACCGTCCGAACGATTAATTCGCTCATTTTAATCACACCGTTAATCGCCAACTGTTTAATTATCCATTAAAATTCGTCGATTAATTAAAACTCGCGCCCGAAGCCGACGAAAAAATACGTCTCGCGATGTTCACCGTGATTAATACGAATCGAGGAAAAATTACGACACTCACCTCAAGTACTCGTGAATCGATTAAGAAAAAACGTAAACAAATTATAACTTGCAACTCATTAACAAAACAAGACAAATAACGGAAGCTGGGTTTCCTTTCATCTACACACATACTCGTACAGCGTAGATTCGTCGACTGAGAAGGCTCGTAATTAATAATTCGCCAAAATAGACAAAAATCAATGATTTGCTCACGCTCGGTATCGGTTGTTCGATGTGGGAAAATCCGATTACAATGTCATAATTCCGGTTCTATGACGAATGTTTTTCGCAAAGTTTGAACGAAACGGAAGAAACGAGTAACAGGGTTCAAGGTCTTCGCGAATTAATTAAATTTCCCTATATTCGAGGTATTAAATGATTTAGGAAATTAATCACCGCGTATCGTAAATCGTAATCGATACGCGAGTATTTTGGAATTAAAAAAATAGAGAAAATTTTCTCGTAAATTCTAACACCGCGGTGAGCATCTTCGTTGGCGGGAAATCACATGAAAATTTCCTTCTACTAGCACACATCGCGAGTAAAATTTATTTAGCGAATTTTCGTCGCTTCACTTCGTAAAAATAGGCTCGTAAAATGTTACGACGGTGAAATTTCAATTCTAAATCAGCTTTTTTTCGTCATTTGAGCGTCGCGAATTAGCATATAAATGGGAAAAGTTGATTTTTTCTACATTTTCGTATGATTTTTGAGATATGGCTCGGCGTCGAGGGTGTTTTTTTCCAACCACTCCCCTCGTCACACGTACATTCGCGATAGAATACGTTTTAAATCAACTTTTTATTAGGCTCTCATTTTTGAACCGATAATGTCGACTCGATGTAACCGAAAAGTCGCCTTAATTTGTATACGAAAGCGACATCGGACGCATAATTTTCGCGATTGCGTTTCTTTTTCGGGCAAACGTCGATATATCGCGTCTCTATTGTGATTTCCAAACCAAAGTATGGTAAGAAATAAAAATTTATAGGGGTACTTTTCCGATATGAGAAAAAATTGGCGACCGGGAGTCAAATTTATCATTATGTTTGCGAATGTCAAACTAGACTGGAAATATTTCACATGAAAAATTGACGTATTCTGGATTACAATTTTCTTGAAATACTCATACTGTATCTTTATCGCTTCTTGGACGACGCTTTTTCAGAGTTTGTGCCTCTAGTACCTATACCTATTACCTACAGTTGCGAACTGTAATTCTGTAATTTTTTGAATGAAAACTGCAATTCGTGATAGAATCGTGAATTCCGGTATAATGAATATTAATACAAAAACAAAATTTTCGAAACCAGGAGGCATTATTGGTTCCCCTCTGGCTCCCCTTCTGTGGGGCTACGAATCCTTGAAATGGTCTGGAAAAGCTTCCTACCGGCGAAATTTCAATATTTTGGTGTCTATCAATAGGAATTTGTTAGTACTACATTTTTTCATCATGAGATTACATTTTTCGTATCATCCCCTACGGGGACGCCGACCCCTAAAACGTGGAGCCCAAAAAAAATTGTGTCTCAGAGTTCTTATTTCACTTGGAGAAAATATGTAAAACGCACATGTTAGTGCTATTGTCAATTTCTCTATTCGACCCCTTCTATCCCCCACCCCTAGACACGCTAAGATGAAACATAAAATGATCCTATGTAAAAAAAACACCACTACCCTACACGAAACTGCGTTTGACGATACAAGCGCAAATTTCGGTTCAGTGAATTCTGATATAATGATGAAAATTTTCACATCAAGAGGTATTCGTGCTTCCCTCTTTATACGAATTTAAAAAATGTTTTCAAAATTTTTCTTTCCGATGAAATCTCACTATTTATATATATTTTAGTGTCTAGCAAGGGCACTGTCTGTCGCAGGTGATGATTGACGATTCTAACGAAACTCAGATATTATTTGGAAAGAGGACATCGAAGAACCCCTAAACTGAAATTTTCACCTGCTGAGGCGCTTTTTTGATTTTTGGCTAATTTTCAAAGTTTACAATGAGTATGCAGTATTTCAAAAAATTCCCCGTAAGTAATGATGCAACCGTTGATAAAAGGTGACAAAAAATCGACGTGAAAATTTTTAGTTCATCAAAAGTTGGTTAAAACGTCGAATCGGAGTTACAATTACAAGCCCGACACCCAATTTCCCAAAATTTTCATCTTGACAAATTAGGGGATGAAGAAGAGGGGAGCCGAGCAAGGATGCCTCCCGGTCTTAAAAACTTTGTTGTACCTATTGATAGACACCAAAATATTAAAATTTCATCGATATAGAAATTTTCCACCCAATTTCAAAAAAAAAAACAGGTCATGTATCAGTTTTGCCCGCATGAAATATTTCACGAAAACATGACGCTTCACTAGATTCAAGTCAAGTTTCCCTCTTGGAACATGTTACTTTGTTTTTGCGAATTTCCACCACTACTCAATGCCTCGACTCTTCAAAATCACACATTCCACCCGCCCCTCATTACGGTAAAAAATATGCCCACTATCGTCTCTTTCACCGCCCTACAACATCAGACAAAACGAGTCCGCGGTAGTCGTGGCTCCGGTGATCAGGTCATCGTCGAACATTTACCGTACGTGCCCCGCCTTCTCTTCAACCTCCAATCCGATCATCTCGTACGAGATAACCATACACCTAACACGACATATCTCGTCGTTACGCTGCCAGAGAGAGAGAAAAAAGAAAAAAAAAAAACGAAAATATCAATCCTCCGCGTTTTGCAAAGGCGAAACCCCATATAGCTCGGCACATATAATACACGATAAAAATACTCTGCGAAATTTGACAACGTTCTATCCAACCGATAAACGCAGAACATAAAAAGGAAACACGTACTACCATTACGACAATCGGATGATGAATAGCGTTAATACAGCGAACAGGATTGAAGCAATAAACATCTTTTCGAAATATTGTTCTAGCGAAAGAAAAATCGCATCTCGTTCGAAGCAACGGTCCTGCCGACGCGACAAGGAAAAGGCGACGAGGGGTGAAAAAAACTAGAGACATTTTAAAAATAGCATGCTTCGACGTAGTTACCCTCCATTACTGGACGTGATAAACTGTCTATCAAACCGGATAATATTGCTGATTTTTTTCCCCTTTCTTTTTTATTTTCTACTTTTTCATCGCGGCGTTTTCTCGCTCGCCCTCTTGGTTTTCTCGCGTTCGCCGGACGTGTTCGCCGAATCGATAACATCCAATCGAATGTACTCAATCAAAAGACAATATTCTTTCCACATCGATTCGGTGGTTCGTGCAGAAAGCCCAAAAAACGAGGAAGTAATTACGTTACTTTGAGAAGACCGTCGCGTCGTCACACGAGAAAATTTCGCTTTGGTAATTTCGCCGTCGTCTCGCGTATCTCCGAACTCCGCAATTGCGTGAAATCCTCCGAATCGCGATGCATTAAAGAAATGAAAATCGCTAAATCGTAATTGGCCACTTTTCTGGTCTGTACGAGTATACTCGTAAGCAGGGCGTCAATAACGATGCCCTTTCGCCTTCGCTTTTCACGACGAGTACGCGAAAAGGACGCAAAATATACGGCATACGGTTGCGAACGACATTCTTAAAAGGCTCCGTCCGCTCGTCGCCCCTCCACCGAGACCATTATACGCCGCACCAAAAGCTCAGGGAAACGATAAGACGTCGTCAATTCTAGATCAAAAGTTGGACGGATAAATTGAAGCATCGCGGCGTTGGCTTTTCTTCAAGCCTGTAAGTTTTTGAAGAAAAGGTAATTGGGCTCAGAATGGAAGAGCTGCTGTCGGTATATAGCACTTTTGGGAAATCTCGGGCCGCTCTCTATATTGCCGAGGCTGCAGTTTTATATACATTACAACGGCCCCGTTACATTATACGAAAGAAAGACGAAAACCACCCCCGGCCCGCATCCCCATCAACGCGCCTTCTTTACCGTTAAGCGTCGCCGTCTCCGCCGCCGCCGCCGTCGTCGTCGTCGTGCAGAAAACCGTTGCCGTTGTTGTTGCCGTTTTAAACGGCCAAACTTTCGCAGCCTTTCTCGCCCGAACCGTTGTTTTGTTAATCAGATTTCTCTCTCCTTTTTTCCACATTCGCCCCTACACCGCCCCGCGTCTCCTATCCACTATATATACGTAAAACTGCTAACGAAGCCTGGCTACCGTACGTCACCCTTCGCCTCGTCGTCGTCGCCCGAATATATACGTCGAAGTGTGTTTTCAAAAGTCACATAAAAGACGTTATTTTTTTTCCTTTTTTTCTTCCTCCTCCTCTTCTTCTTCTTCTTCTTCTTCTTCCACTATACATCGAGAGGTATTCGGCGTATATCGACGACGACGCTATTTCGCGAAATGAGAAACGCGCCTATGTTGCACGCGAAAAATTTTTTTACTCTTGGCGCGCGTTCTTCGCGGGCATAATATCTCCGAATCGAGTATCAACTTTGATAATGCTCCGGATCACGCCAACATCGGTATAACCCCTCGATATACCGACTTCCTTCATCCGCACAAATATATTAAATTTTTCCTCCTTTTTCTCCTCTTTGGCGGAGATGTTTTCGTACCGAACGAATTCAATTCTCTTCGTCGAACCGGAGGCGAAGTGTGACGCGAAAATTAGCCCGAATTGATTTTGCATCTTCGATATTTTACTTACTTTTCTTTTTTTTTTGATTAGCAATCTGCGTTACTTTCGATACCGCGAGCTTTCAATTTACTTTTCGAAAATGAGTTTTTGTTTTACTCGAAACAACCAACGAGAGGTGGAGAAATAAGAGCATCGGGCGTTCAGGCTGGTAAAGTACCAAAGCGTGGGAAGCAAAGGAAATGGAAAATAGGGAAACAATTCACTAAAAAGAATCGAAAAACGTTTCCACTTGAGTTGTAGCAAGTAACTATTTTTCACCTGGTAACCTCAAAGTGTGCAAATCGAAGACTCCGTAGCTCAATTGTAAACATATCGTTCTGGTTCAAGGTGGTTAGGTGTATTAAAATAGTTTATTTCGTTATAATTATCAAAATTACTCATCAAAAAAGGTCAATAAAAATGCAAGTCCATAAATATAATTAAAATAGTCCTTTATTTTGCAAAGTTCCACCTCCTCATTCTTGAAATTGCTATAACTTTTTACCTGATAGTTCAATTTGAACATCTTTGCAACGAAAAATGTAGCTAAAAGTATCCCAAACAATTTTATTTCAAGTATTTTTCGATTCGGTCCTTCTTTGTGGAACAAATCTTCAATTTCTGCTTAAAAGCTTCATCAAAATGGCTCAAATCACAATTAGTTACAGATTTGAAGCATTCCAACAATTCTTGAAAATAATATAATTGAATACGTTGAATAGTAGTGGTAGTAGGAGGAGGAAGAGGAGCATGAAGAGGCGGAGCAGGGAACCACACCTTGGGCTCTGAGCTGTTGGGAATACCTTGGGTCATATTTTTTATCTGAACAATTTTCAAATCGGGTGATTGAGTGTAAAGTTATGATAATTTTACAAATAGGGACATGAAAATTCGAAAAGAAAGAGCTCTAATTTTTCGACACGAGGTTCAACTAAAAAGAGACATTATGATAAGTGATAATCACATCGTTCTGTATTCCTTTTTACCCCCCCCCCTCCCTTCACTCTCCATCCGAAAAAACAAGTTCATAAAATTTTGAAACAACGAGAAAATCTCCAGTGCTCGACCTCGACTATGAAAAATTAGAGTCACTCTTCTCAATTTCACATCTCAACTCGAGACACTCACACTTATTCATTCTCAAAGCACGGACCACTTTGAAATTGTCAATTTTCATAGTCAGCTTTTCGTGCAAAAGCTCATTTAAACGGGAGGCACCCTTTGTGAATGAAATTCCGAGCGGTCTTCGGGCGTGGAAAAAAACCTCCATTATCGCGTTACAAAAGCCGACTTGGATTAATTACGATTATAGAAGTTGTCAATCGGAAAGCACTCGGTTCGCAGGTAAAAGTGCAACGACGGATACAAGTACAAGGGCATCGGTCACGGTAACGGAGATAAAGTACAGCTGGCTTTCACGTGCGTACGATAAGGGCGCGAGGCCATTGAAAGAAAACAAAGTTATTTGTCGAAAGTGACAAATTTGTTTTTTGAAAAGATACACCTCGCAGAAGAGGGCATGCGAAGGAGGTATAGACAATACTCCGGCAACGATGAGGAAGGCGGTATACTTTCCAGCATAACGCATACGCGGGGATCGGGCGCGCGGCCCAACGCGGCCCTTCATTAGCATCCGTCAAGAGCGCAAAACAAAAGACTGTCCCCTGGAAATTCCCCGGATAACGACTCGGCGTCGCGTTGCGAACTTATTTCACTCATTAAAACAATTTATCAAGCCGGTGCTCGGTTGCTTGGACGGTGCTGTATGGCCACCACGAACAAATACTATCACTCCCGAACTGTATTACGCGCCTTTTAATGACGACCGCCAACTTTGCGTTAATTGATGGTCGTCTCATTTGTTATTTCTGTGTTTCGCTCCGACGGCTTCATTATTATACGCTATACCACGGGCTTTGGTCATCCACACGACGTCAACTTCGCCCAAACACCGTCGCCCGAGTGGCTTCCCTCTTCGTCGTGTTTCCCAGTTGCCTTGTTTTTCCGTAGCGTCTTCCGTCTCCGTCTTATAATCGTGTGCGACGTATATGTGCGTGCGCCTTCCGCGTCCTCCAGCTGTACCGGTCGCCTCCGCCGGTCGAGCTTTATTTACACATTTCTCGGCCTTTTGCGTCTAATGTTGTCGCCCGAATATCCATCATTTCTTTGTGTTAATTTTACGCTCGCCCGCGTTACGCGGACTTCGTTTCGACGAAAAACCTAATACTTTTATAGGGTACTTGAGTACACTTCGAACCCGTGACTCGGGCTTAATTAATGGACGAGGCGAGCTTTTTTTCACGCCGTTTTGATTACCTTGCCGGGTATCCGTAGTTCCGTACACGAAGACAAGGTACCCTACGACCCTGCAAAACGTTTCGTCCTGAGTGGTTTGCAAATTTTCCACGTCGGAGATGACGCGTATGCCAAAGTGGAGGAAGTGCTCATGTAGCGCGAGTTTTTGAACGCAAAATTAAGAAGCTTTTCAAGCCGGGCTTTTTACGAACGTACTACTATAATACCATCACGAAGAACCATTTTTTGAATTGCTCTACGTGAAGTAAGACGAAAAACCGCTAAAAGGGACTCGAAATAAACGTTTTTTGAAACTGAAAAGGGGTGTGGGGGAGGGGAGGGGAGGGGAAGAGTGTGGGGTGAAAGGTCGATACCCCCAAAAGACACTATTCGGGCACCCACTAAATGTATATGCCGGAGCACGACCTCCTTACGTCAACTTGGGGGCTGCAGCTATGACACAAAATTTTTCAAAGGTCACATAATGAGGGGCCTTCCCTCCTAAATGGTTTAGGATGCTGATTTTTGGGTATATTGTACACTTTTTGATGCTCTATCGATTGGAAGAACGTTTTTCTATTCTAATTAGTTTTTTATGATAGTTATCCTGCGTGAAACCATAAAAATAGCAATTTTTGAGCACAGCGTAATCAACGGAGCTCAAAAGAGGAGTGTTCCGTGATACCAAATATAAGATTTTTTAACGAAGCAGCGAAATTGGTAGCAAATTTCGAAATACGTCGATAGTGAAATGCTTGAATTAAAAATGATGGATCACATCATCGTAGATAAACCGATAACAAAATTTGGAAAAACGACTGACACGTTACTCGTGACGGGGCGGCAAAGTTACGCATTCCACTGATGCTGCAAAAATCAAGATCTAGATTTCGAGCCGGAACTGTGTAGCGCCTGCGACACCTCGAGACCACTACCACCTTCACCTTAACATTTCCTCCCTGTTGCAACCTTCGGCGTTGACAATCGAAAAAATACATTTCCAGAAGAAATAAACGCCCCGCGACGGCGAAACAGAAAGACCTGGTCAACTTGAAAATCGCCTTCGTCGCTTGATTACCGCATAAAGAAGAAATTAAATCTCATACACAAATCACACGCATGTTACATTAAGAGATGGTATACGGCGGCACGTTATCGTGAATTATGAACACAAACTACACCTCTGCTCACCTTGGAAGGATTTCGCATTGCGAAAAATAAAAAAAAGAAGCCAGAAGCGTAGACAATTTAGATTTATACCTCGGTCGACATCCGCGTGCGTATTTACGATTACCGCAAACTCGCTCGCAAAGACATCTTTTGATTTATTCAATTTCGAAACACCTCTTAATGACTATCTAAATCAAGCTAGTAATATAACCGATCAATAAACACGACAATAGCCTCGGGTGCAAAATAGATCTCGAGATGTTGACGTCGACTAGGCGATGCTGCGAATCCCGTGTCTGGTCTTTTACCAAACACCGACAGGTACGTCGTTAATTTTAGTGTCTTCATCAATCATACGCGAGAATCAATTTTTCGGTATGTCGACGCGATCGATACACGATCGATTTATTTATTCGTTCGACCAATAAGTGTCGGGTGTAATTACAAGGCTGATATGTCAAAACCCCTACCGATCGTATTTTCCGAACCACTGCGACGTTTAATGGCCGTTTAATAGCCGGCGTTAAAATTTTTTCGATGAAGCGCGCGCAAGCAGGTATTGCGTCCGCGATGCTACGCACCCCCAGCCCCCCCCTCGCCCCTTTTCGCGTCGGTGTATTAATTAATTTAAAGAACACCGTCGTCGTCGCGTGTCTCGCGAAATACCGACGCCATCGTATAACGCTATCAGTTCGGCTTGTCTGTCATTTTGAATTATCCATCCGTTCATTACACGTTTTGATATCTGAAGCACCCGCGCGTCCTGCATCGCTACGACGTTTATTACGACATCCCAGTTCGTGTCGTCGGGACGCGCGAAAAGCTCGAGCCCGAAAAGGAGGAGGATGAGGGGGGGCTATGAAACGAACTAATAAAACGAACGCCGAAGAAGGAACGAGCCCTGGCAGACATTAAACGACAGAGTCACAGACGCCGCCCGCAGGACAGACGTCGGATGAGTGTAAAAACCATATAACAAGAGCAACCGTGCAACGAAAGATCGCAGAAAAGCGCACCGGCGAAATTATCAATTTATGTAACGCGCAACGTCACAAAAACGTCCGTCACCGTGTCACTTATCAATATCTCCACCCGAACAACGCTTCGTGCTGCCAAAGCTGACGCAACCTATGTCACACTCTTTTTAACCCGGCTGCGAAATCTCGTCGGGAGAATTTTCTCTTATCGGCGCGAAAAATTTACCTCACTAGTCACTACACACGCGCGGAAAAACACACGACAAATGAAATATAATTCCTTTGGGAAATTACTCGCGATACACAAGTTCGCCGTGGCACTATAAGCGATGCAAAATGCACGTATAAAAATGTCCTCGATACTGCAACGTCATATTCGGTAAATTACAAGGCATATCACCTTCGGTCTTCAAAAAATGGTGGAAATTTTCGCATCGCCGACGTACCGCGGCGCGTTCGTCTACGAATAAACTAACGCGCTCGAAAATCGTAAACGCCCGAATTAGGTGCATCGGCGCTGCGGACGCCGTCGTCGCGTTTTCATCGACGCCGCATATTTCCTTCCGCAGCTAATAAACTTACTGCTTTCGTGAATTTTACGTACACGAATCGAGTACCGTGCTCGTATAAACTTACAGTATGTAACCAACGTAAGAGGCTTCTTTACTAAATAAATATTTATCGTTTCCACCGAATAACCAAAAGAATTTCTAAACCGTTACGCGATACATTGACGCGTTTCTGTCTGCCCGTCTTATCTTATGGTCCAATCATGAAGGATATTCTTGGAATACTTCGTTCGGAATTTACACAGCTTACGTCTTTGTAGTTTATCAAATTCGATCCGAAGATATATTAATTTGTAGTAGGGAGCGTATGACGTCATAGAAACGTTGTGAACCGAGGTATCGTATTCGTAGTTCGTACGCTGAAAGGCGAGTAAATGCGGAAAAAAGAACTCCTTCGCTGTTTTATTTTCACCGAAGAATATCGTGAAAAATAAGTTTCGGGTGTTTTTCGAAACTGAAACAGTGTAAAGGCTTCGTAATACAGCAGCTGCCTCTACTACGTAAGACAAGTGAAATTAGCACGAACGAATTCACACCTAAAAGGATCAAACTAAGAGACACCTGGTGTATCGAAGATATGCAAAAATTGCGTACAACATGTTTACAAACGACAAGCGTCAGAGTGGTGATCAGGGGAGAAGGGGGTAGTCATCCTCAGAATTCAAGAGATTTACCATCGATATGAGATGGAGGATAAAAACGACCAACCAATCTTGAAGAACTCTAACCATATGTGACAAAAAATGTCAAGACACCAATTTACCAAACATGAAAACTGAAGGAATTAGATGGCTTCGAAATATCACAGGCCCTTCAATATCGAAGATATGCAAACATTTCAAATAACCACTTTTGTCTAATAAAAGTGGTACAATAGGATCCATTGATAAGAAAAATGATACCGTATATTGAAATGTACATATAATACGAACAATGGGGGCGGTACCTCACTACGGATAAAAAATTTAGGGGCACAAAAAACCAACACCGAAACCTTCAAGTACTCGTTCCCTGCGACAAAAAAAGTTATACGGATTATTTGCCTATCTACAAATCTGAAGGATGTACGAAACTACATACGTATAACATGTCAAAACCTGCGTAACATCAAAACTAGACCAAAATTTCTGCATAAGTAATTTTTTAGGCACAAAAAAGTACAGCAATATGGGCTAATTATGAACATGTAAAACCTCGAATGACAATATATCAAGGCGGAAGATACCACAGAGGGGGTTAGAATACTTGAAAAATGGTGAAAAAAAAAACCGATAACAAATTCGCTCGTCCAAACGCTCCCTAAAGCTACACACTAGAACTTTTCAACCACCTTTCGCGTCGAAGATACCCTTTACAAATCCTACGAAGAAAATAAGGTCACTCACCCTAACCACAATTACCCCTAGCTCGCAAAATATGCACCCAACCCTCTTGACATTAACTCGAAAGGCCAAAAAAACAACACACATACATCGTCCCACTTCATCAATCTGTTCGGTAGCGCCTTCCATACCGTACACATGCAACCCACACACATGACCTAATTTGTATAACGTCACGATAAGGTGTCGCGCGGTTAAATTATTCAATCAGCGGTCAAACACGACGTCCGGCTCTGAAAACACCACATACGCGTATACCTGTATATCTGTCTTCCCGCCACCCTCCCTCGATCGTCTTCCCGCACCGCGAAGATACACCGAGAAGATTGATTAAAGGAAAATTTTCCGTCGCAACTTTTCGACACGCTTTGCACGTACTATTACATGAGGAATTTCATCATCGAACTTGACACATGTTACGAGTACCTTCGACTTTTTTTTTCGTTTTTTCAAACATAACTTTATCGGGGTAAAAAAAACACACCCTTAATCAACCTTTAATAAAGATGGAAATTCTACTAGGGAAAAAAACACAGGTCCAAGTTTTATTTCGATATCTTGACGTGATGAAGTTGGAGAAAGGGATTCCAAGTTTGAAAAAGTACGTCGGGCCTTGTGTATCGGACATTTCGGTCACTCGATGGAAACACGCTTGTCAACGTAGTTTGATTTTAAATTGACAACTTGTACGTGAAACGTGACGTATGATTAGAGGCGGAAAATTCAACTCGACACATATTTTCTCGTCGATGAAACTTCCCAACAAGGTGACGCAACGTGCTTTCGAATCCACATCCACATACCGTACATCGATACGATTAACGCCGACGAAACGAATACTCGTACCTTTTCGGCCAACTTCAAACCCGCGAATTCCAATCGCAAAAAGAGAAGCAAAAACGAATCACTTTAATTCGGATTCGTCGATATACCTAACGTAATAAAAATACACGAACGAGAAAAGTAATATGAAAAAAAGCCAAAAAGAACACAAGTAAAAAGGGGAAAAAAATGAAAAATAGAATAAAAGAGAGAAAAACAAACGGAAACACGATAGATTTTTATCGTCGTCGCGTACCCGGCAATTTTGTACTCGAACGTGACGGAAAGAAACTGATACACTTTGGAAAAAGTTGCAAAAAGAAAAAGGCGTTATTACATAGGTAGTTCGGTACCAGGCGAGAGGGGCCGATAAAGAGCTCGCTACGATGACGCGGGGCTGAAGGCGATAGAATGTGGAAAAAGAGAGAAAATATGACCCCGAGTTAGCTTTCAGATTTTCGCAAATAGCGAATACGCTAAAGTGCGAGAACGCCGCGCGGACTTGTAGTAAAAAAAAAAAAAAAAAAAAAAAAGGGGGCGAGCTCGGTACGTGTTCGGGGGCAAGAGCAGGGGTGGCAGAATCGTAAAACGAAGAAAAAGAAGATGAAAAAGGACGATATAGGCGAGACGAGACGAAAGTGGTGGTCGTATTACAGCTAAGATAGCCGTCGGTGATGGAGCGTACGCCGAAGGCGGGGGACCGTATATCTTGCAACGAATGGTTGTAGATGCCATTATGCCGGCAAAACTCTCAAAACTTTCCGTCTTGTCTGTCACTGTAAAAGCATGCACACACGATATATAGAGGGACATTATGTCGAGGGAAACAGCTGTATAAAATAAATATCCGTCCGCGCCTGCCTCCCGCGCCACCGCTCCTCCTAGTTACAACTTCAGACAATACCATTCAAACTGTCTTTATCTCGTTCTAAAAAGCTATAATTCAGCAACCGCATAAATCAAGGTGTTACACAAACATACACTCTGTTCTTATAACTACCAGTACACCACTACGCCGTCGTACTAAATACGCTCAAAACGTTTACCACTACCAGCGCCTAGTCCCTTCGCCTGCCCCGTACACCGAAAAACCCTTATACATACTGTATACTCGTATATAGATATATACCGCGTTAAGACACAGGGCCGCTTTTAGACGCGAGCCCGCCCCTGCTCCCGAGTCCGACGCCCGTTAAAAAGCTGTTTTCTTTTCGCGAAAAAAAAAAATTTCTGGCAAATATCGCCGTCACGAAGCTTTCTCTCTACGACCGACTTTATAAGCGTTTTCGTATAACGTATTGGCACCCGATGCCATTATCAACGCCGAAAAATACACCTCGCCTTTGTCGTGCCTCGCGGCCAACGTGTAAAAGTGCTCTAGTTATGGCGATCAATACGCCCTATTTTGGCGTTTTCGCGAAATTTATACCCGCTCGACGTTCCCTCCAACGTATTAATGGCGTAATCGACGAGAATGCAGATCGGTTTCCTCATTTCGCCACTGCGAGCTGATCCGCTACCATGTCACGGTTTGCTCGAATTTGTTGCACAATGCGGATAAACTGCACGATTCAAGATGTACGTGACGTCACAAGACTGGTCGCACTGTCCAGAGAAGTCGAGCAGTGAAAATGTGAATTTCATGTTACTTCTAAAAGAGATAACCGGAGTCATACGTACGAGTACGCTGAATTCCAATTTAAAAGGGAAAGATTTTTTTTATAATTGACTAAATAATTTGCATAATAATCTACATCTACATATTGTACACTCGTATATAGAATGATAGCCATTTTCTTTGTGACCTCATCACGCAAGAACTAATTTTGAACGTAGTAAATTACTGATAATTATCGTAAATACGGAAAATTAATGGTAAGTTACCGAAAAACCGCAAATTTTGTGGTAAATCATCATTGGTTACCAACTGTAAATCGACAGTAAATTACCGTAAATCGGTGGTAAAATACACAAAATTACGCTACATTACGGCTAAATTAGAAAAATTTACGGTAAATTACCGTACTTCTGCTTTGCTTCATCACCGAGAAGAAACTTACTCCTAACTTTTCTCATCTACGCGTACATACTTGAATACCAAAAATTACACGAAAACAAGACCACCAAGCGTATTGAAAACAGCTAAAAAAAACCTACAGTACGTCCATGCAAGAATATCCATCGTGAACGGCGCGGTGCGGCGCGACGCACGAAGTAAAAATGATTAAACGACAAATAGAAGCGAGGGTAAACGTGCGACAGGTTTACAAGTCGGCGGTCTCGCAAAACACCACCGCTAAAGGCGTCTCCGCACTAGTTTTCCGGTACACGAAGCGTCGTTTATAGGCCGAGTTTGCGGCTCCGCGAAGCGACCCGACGTCCATGGTCGCTAGACAAAAAGGGAAACTGTTAAAACTTGGGAGAGCGCTTGGTCTGGGTACATCTTGGCTTCCGCGTCGTTTAACCCGAATACAAGAGGGATACGGAGACGTGCCATCGTATGAAAGTCTCGACATGTAATTCACTTGGTCTACGTCGACTCCGCGGCCTACAGCGGCGAAGACGTCTCACTCAAAAAAGAGCAATCTATAGCTACACTCGGATTCTGGAGTAATCGAAGCATTTAATACGCCTATAGATAATTAGATATAATTAAGCTACTCGGATTCGCGGATGCTGCTTCGAACGAAGATTAAATACCAGAAAAATAAGAAATCCAACGCTACGCTACGCAACGCAACGCAACGCAACGCAACGCAACGCAACGTATCTTTTGCTCGTCCGTCGACGAGCGCATAAGTTACACAGACTGCAGTACACGTTGTACACACAATTCCACATGTACATACGCAGAAATTTTTTACTTATCGATTTATTATCCCGTTATAGCGAGAAGTTCGGAAGCTCTCGTCGAGAGGTCGACGCTAAGTTCAACTTGAAACGTCCCGCGCGTCGCCGACAACCTCCTACTATTCCTTTTTCATCCTTTGAAATCGTCAAACTTTTGTCACTGCGTCACTCACTGTCAGCGGCAGCACAGCGAAAGCGTTCTTTTCACCGCGTCGCTTCCGTCGCCCCGTCGCGGCCGCGTGACAGACACTTGATGAATTATTGTCAACGGGTAGCTCGAGCTGCTTCCCTGCGACACCGCTTCGCCCCCATTATTGCAGCACGTGACGTCGTGAACGGATATAATACTGAAAAGAATGGCTTCAAAAGCAAATTCTATTCTCAATTCCTTCAATCAATATTATACCTAACACGTCTGGTCCAATGTTATCGCCTCTCCTTTTTTGCGGCGAATTTTCTTTCGACATTTTTGCTGCGTCGTTGTCGTCCTTCTCTCTTTCATCTCTCCTGTCTTAGCTTTTACACGATTTTTTTTCCACTTCTCTACTCCCCCTCACCTCCTTCTTTGTGTAATTGTAACACGAAGCGCGTGCTTGCTGTAGCGATTATTCGACGATTTTCTTCGACTCTTGCGACGAAGACGATAGAAGGTTTTTTTTCTTTCTTTTATTCTCGTCTCTCGTCTCTCGTTCGTTTTCGCAACAAACGTTCGAACGAGCGCTGGACAAGGGCCAAATTTCGTCGTATCGATTAATTAACCTCCGCTTAAAATTGCCATCTTTGTTACTTCCGTCGTGCAGGCGAATTTATGTAACCGGTGACGAGTTCGATTATTCGAATTTTCGCAGGCGTTATTTCTCTAGAGAAAATTTACTCGAAATAATTCGTTTCAAAAGTAACAAATCTTCGAGGAAAAATTACGTAAGAAACTATGCAGCGAGGGTTTATTCGCAACAAGGTAGCGGTGCATTGCACTTGACTAACTGACTGATAGATCAATATCGTTTGTGCTACATATTTTCTTGCTTCCGCTAAATCACGATACTTATGTTATTCATCGAAAGTATTGAGATGAATTATTCAATTCCTAAAATATGCAGATTTAATATTTCAACCCCGAGTGAAATTTTCATGAAACACTTTTTATCCCATATTTAATTTTCTATAACTTTTGTATAAGTTATTTTTCTATTTGAGTTCATTTTCATTAAATTTGAGATGTTGAGTTGGGAAATTTTTTAGTGATTCAGATGTTAATATTTTCTCAGTCATTTTTTTCAATTAATTCAAGTCTGAGATGAAATTTCCATGGATTACTTTCAATCTCAAATTTAATTTTCTACAACTTTTATACGAGCCTTTTTTCGATTAAAGGTTATTTTCAATTGATACCGAACAAAAAATTGAAAAAATTTTCCCAAAATTGATAAGCTTTCAAAAATCGGCCACACCCGATTCTAGTAAAAAAATTTCAGTCTATAATATAAGGAAACTTCGTTAGACCACCTCCTTTCCATCACCAGTCACGTGCTTCTTAGGTCACCCAGTCACCCCAACCGAATCCAATTACTGATCGGATCACGATCATCTCAAACGAAGCCAAACTCAACGCCGCTGCTCCGTCAAGAGGAAAAAACACTCGAATTCCCAATTCCGACAAAAACTACCATTTGGCCAAAAACACGAGCCCTCGTGGCGCGAAGGGTGTAACCGAATACATTACTCAGGTATACGAACACATTAAAAAACCGACGACCGTGTTCATGCATCGTAACAAAAAAACAATGTGACATGCAATCGGTCACGAAATGCGAATATTCAAGGCCACATTGAAATTTCCACAGACCGCAAACATTTTGACGGATGAGTGCTAGACGAAACGGAAATACTGAACAAACGTCGTCGTTGTCTATGTCGCGCGAAACACAGCAAAAACACAGGTCACAAAAAATATACAGATGGAGAGAAAAAAAAAAACGAGCACTAGTAATAAACAAAAACAACAAACATCTCCGAAGATATACGATACTATGCAGAATACCCGATGACAAGACCGGCCCCTTTAACAAAAGACCTTAACCATACAAATGCACCATCGAGTTCATCGATATAGAAGATCGTAAATGACAGTCGCACATTAAGAATCATATTTCGGTCAATTTTTTCCTCTTTTTTTGGCGAAACCTTTCTTCGTGTCACATTAGGTAATAGCGCTTATAACTTTTCGCCTTTTGATAAAACCGGTTCCGATTTTACGTCTGTGTTTTTTCGGCCAACTTTTTACCTCGTACGCTCGTACGAGTACTTCCGCCGAGGATTTTATTTTCTCGACTCGTTTCATTTATGTTGCTCGTTCGCCTTTTTTCCTCTTTTAACTTTCTACTGGTACTTCGATCCTGTCAGTCTAAGCTCATTTGGACGCAATCGAATTAACACATCGAAATTATTATCGGGGTGAAGCGCATGAGGCAGCGCAGCACCAAGGGTGCGATGTTTTTGTTTCTTTAACCTCGATTGTAAACCTTTTACCGACGAATTAACCCACCCCATGTACCCCTATCCGGCCACGTTTTAATTACCATCGTGTGATTACATCGTTTATTTTCATTAATTCGTCGGACGCCGTATACCGAATCAATTATCGACTCTGGCGTTGGACATTTGTCAAAAAAGAAAACCATATTGTAATTTCCGGTTAATATCGAAACGTTTTGTTGGCTGTTTGACGGGCAATGCGCGTATTTTTTCACCTCTATTATCCACACGTCGACGATCACCCACCCTGCACTCGTCTAATTACGCATCGCGTCGAAATTTGACCGCAGCTAGTCAATTAATGAAAATTAAACCAAAACATCGCGCTGATGGAAAACCTACGTAGTAAAAAATTGACCGCGTTACAATTTACGCCATAAATTAAACGTTATTTTCATTAAAAAAAAAAACAAAAACAAAATAACGCCGCAAATCGCGCCATATAAATCTAGACATCAGATACCTCGATATCGACTACGTCCCAGACCTCCCTTCCAAGTTGAGTAAAACTAAAGAGTGATACGCGCAACATCGCTAGAAAGAGATATCTCGCGAACAGACGCCGAATACGTAGCGAAACGACAAAGAGACAAAGATAGCACAGTCTCCGGCAAAATAATGATGATGATATAGAGACGAAAAATGAAGTTGACGGGAAGCGACGGACGAAGCTGTCAGGAAAAGACAGAGAAATATAGCTGACGTCATTAAAATGAGCGAGTTTGAGCGATTTATTACGTGAAGTTGGCAATAAGAGCGCAGCAATAGAAAAGACTGATTACTAGCAGTTACTTATGAGGTGTGACAAGGACGGAATATTATAAGGGAGCTTTGTTGCGCCCAGGCTATACCCGAACCTATTATACCATTCGTATTTCCAGCCTCGATTGCGTCTCCGCGCCGTACAACCCCCCCTCCCCCTCTCTCGCCGCCGCCCGACGTCGCCGCCGTCGGCGACGCCGCGTCTTTTGTATTTCATCTGACAAGGACGGATTTGGGGACATTTTCCTTGAATTATGGCTAACGGCTTGCCTGCCACATCAATCTGACATCACTCTGCTTTCTGTCTTTTCTTTCAACCCCGCACCGAAAACCTCCGACTTCGCGCCCAAGTCGTCTCGTCACGTATACCTCCACTTTTGGGTATTTTTTCGCGCCGCCATCGCGCTCTCGCATCTTTTTTTCGCCTTCTCGCAATCGTTATTCGCGCAAACTCGACGTATTTGCGGAGGCCACTGATCGCGTGAAAATTTCGCAGCAGTTTTCACAAGATTGCGTCATTTTTTCGAGGATTTTCTCGACGCGGTTCCCTGTCACGAATAAAATTTAGTAGGAGAGGGTTGATAAGTAAGGCGGGAAGGGCAGAGAGGGCAGGTATTTATTTCACCGTCGTTGAAATAAGTTGACTTTAACGAAAGGAATAAGAATTTTTCGTATTTTTGATCCATAGGAAGGAAAATTTATGGTGTTATTACATATTTTTCGTTAGTAAATCTTGTCAAGGCCAAAATTACACTTTGAAAGGGTAAGATTTTACATAATTGAGATAAATATTAATACGATGAACGTACTCTAAACAAGCCGCGTTTTTCATGAACGTAATACTACAATATCACCACAAAGAGCCATTTTTCTAATTGCTCTACCTGAGCTAAGATTGAAAACTGTTAAAAGAGACTCAAAAATCATGTTTTTCAAGGCTGAAAAGGAGTGGAGGGATGGGGGTGAAAGGTCGATACCCCAAAAGGCGTCATTCGGGCACTTACTACATGTACGTATCGAAGCACGACCTCCTAGGCCAATTTGGGGGCTGCAGCTACGACACAAAATTTTTCAAAGTCAAATAATGAGGAGCCCTCCCTCCTAAACTGTTCAGGACGCTGATTTTTGGGTATGTTGTACATATTTTGATGCTCTAGAGATTGGTTTTTGTTTCACCTGTTTTCGCTTTTTTTTCACCCCTTTCCCCACCTCCTTCAAAAAAGTGACTGATCCGAATTTTGATCCAAGGTCATCCCCACTATGGTCGCCAAGCGGTCTCGCCAAAACAATCCTATTACTCGAATTTGGATTTTTTTTTATTAAAACCGACCCGAGTAAAACACCAAAAACAAATTATATATATAAACTGACATCAATAAAAATGATCAAAAAGGACTCCAGAGGCCTCAAAACAAACTTTGAGTATGGTCTCCCCCCCCCGCCCAACTCCCGCCGACTGATACAACGTAATAACTTTAGTTTTTATGTAAAAACCCGGCTAAAACTATGAAGTAGAAATCGCTTATAATGAACCAGCCAATAAGCGAATAATAATTGATATAAGAGTAAAATACCTATAAATACTTCAATGAACCAGTCACTCAAAAATTTGCATAATGCATCTGTTTCAATTTCCTTTTTACAAATTTCACGTATCATTTCGTTACATAATAAATTTTCTATTTTGTTTCTCAGAATTTCGCTTCCTTCACATAATTCATCTAAAAATTCACTTGTATCTTGTTAATTTTCTGTACATTGAAATTCTGCAAATTGCTCAAGTGACATCGATGACTTACAAATTTTCTTTTTCTAAAATCATTCTTGTTTACGCAAAATTATACGTATTTCTCTATTGGCTCTACACAGTTGTTTTAGTTCTCGAAATACAGTGAGCAATCCTAGCTCGTTTTTCTCGTTTTGTAATTTACTCATTACCTGAACCTCCAGTAATCGAATAAATTGGAAAAATCCATCGTCAACGAGCAACATGAAAATCTGACAATTGCACAAACCGTCCCCGATCGAGCTCCATCTCAATACAAATAATATCTATCGAAGTACTCACCTAAAACAAAACGAAAAAATTCTCAAATTAATACCAAACATTTGCATTGCAAAAATTCCAATCCGGCAACGCCGCATTTGTTATTGGTCGAATGACCGCTAACTAAAAAAAAAGCTCTTTTCCTTCGGGAGACTTCATATTTCGTCGAAGAAAACCGTTTCTCGCGAGTTATTTGCTTTAACATCAATTTCTCGACGTATTCGTATTGTTTCTTTGTTGTTTCACCCCTCCTCGCATCCTTCAGTTCATCTCTACGAGTTGGAATACGACTGATGGAAAAGAAGGACAAATGACAGCCGCAGAATAATCTATCAATTCTTTATCGAAACTTTACAATATAAAAGTACCGAAGTAAACGAGTCAAAGACGAGGTGCGGAGCCGGGCAACCGAAGTAGATTCGAAACTATGTAACGAATTGAACTTTCCCCCATGAAAATCAAATACTAAAGCAAACTCACCTGTAATAAACGCCAACGATAAGTCTAAAATGTCAAATAGAAAACTTGACGGCTGTTCTTAGGCTCGACGGAGCGTTTTTTTTTCGCTCTCGTTCGATTACGACTCCGCTAGCTTGATTGATATCGCAAAGGCGTTTTAATATCTTAATTTAAAAGGCCGCAGCACGGCGCAAAAATGCACATCTAGTCCGGTGTACGGAAGTAAAGAGAATATTCCGCAGCTTCCAGAGTACACAATACACATACACGCGGTGGTTAAAAAAAATAAACAGTAGGAAGAGCTGACAGCTTCAACGACAATGATAGATTGATGCATTAGTCGTGCCATCGAATTACACACCGATATACCTCTGCGCTTCGCTTCGTCTTTGAACATCTCGTGGAAAAGTGTACTACCGAATACATCGACTCATTATCCCTTTACGCAGCCGTCAAAATGTTTAATTTATGCGATTAATATCAATCAACCGAAGCGCGTTGCGCGTTCCTTGGCAAACAACCACCGCGTATTCACATTTACGAAGCTCTTTAACCCGACACGAGGCGAAAAACTCCCTCGGAACCAGTTCTCTACGTGGTTAAACAATTTACATAACACGACGCCGAATCGACGAGCTGACTTCTGCGGCTTCGAGCACCCGAGTCCGTGATTAATGAGACGCCATACATAATCTCAAATTTTCACTTTACCTGCGCCTCCGTTCGGTCATATACGCGCTACAAAGGTAAAGGCGCCGCGAAAATCCGCCACCTTAATCCGAGCGCCTTTATGTGTTCTTTAAATCTAACCACTGCCGGAGATTACTTTAAAGAAGTTATTTTTCAAACTTATATCGTTCGCGTGCGCCTTTTTCACCCCTTCGCGGCGTCTACTCTCGAAATGTAAAACTCATCGCTAAGTTTTTACCCTGGAAATGGGCGCGGAACGCGGAAAGATTTTTTTTTACTGCGAGACATTAAACGTGCTTTATTCGTGCGATTCTTTTTACAAATTATTTCACAACAGGTAAACGCGTCGATGTAATGTGGTAAAGTCGGCTAATCTATTTCGTAAGGAGGGGATTACACGACGAGGGTAGATTATACGACTAAATTTGATTATCGAAGAAGAAGAAAACCGTGCTAGAGGGATGAACGCGGTGGTGGTAGTTTTTCCACAAGATGGCGAAAAGTGGGTAGAGAATTTCGGCAGGGAACCTCTCGAGGCGAGCTCGAATTTGAACGGGAGTTAGATTTTTGGAAAGAGCGTGTTTCAAAACCTGTAAAACCAAAATTTCAGCTGCCCAAGTTGACTTTTCGATTTTTGGCGAATTTTTGAAATTTGAAAATTACAAAATTTCTATTAAAAATAGAGAATTGAAAAAAAAAATCTTGAAAAATAATTTCACATCGCGCAAAAACTATGTCTCCCTAATTTGGACCCGCTGACTTCGAAAATCGCACCGGCGAGCCGTTCTGGAGCCTGCCCAAGTTCAAATGCACGCATTCTGGAGCATTTTTAAGTTCCTGGAGAAAAATGAAAATCGCGCTGGAGACTCCAGAACGGTTCGCCGATGCGATTTCCGAATTCAGCGGGGTTCAAATTACGGCGGAAATAGTACTCGCATTATTTTTCAATTCTCCATTTTTAATAGAAATTTTCTAATTTTCAAATCGAGAAACCAACTTGGGCAGCTAAAATTTTGGTTTTGGGATTTTTTTGACATGCTCTTTCTAAAAATCCAACTCTCTTTTAAATCCAAGCCGGACATCTCGAGAGGTTTCCTTGTTAGAAGAGGATCAAAAATTGTACATATATTGTTTATGATTCTTCATATAATGTAGCCTGTTGTCTTTGGGGGTATTTCCCTCTCCGCCAGGACCTACATATGTTTGAATCGACCAAAGAAATATACCGAAAAGCCTCCCCTCTCAAAAAAAGACAACCTGGAAAACTCTATTATATTTCGAACAGATTATAAAATACCATTTATATGAAAATCAGAACACATGATAAGTTAAAGGCACTCTGACTACGATTAGCCTTATTCAGGTTTAAAATCACTGAAAATACAACTTCGCAACCTCATCGAACCCCTGCAACCTCCTCTCCACGACTTTTTTTTTTCAAAAACACCCACGACAGCGCCATGAAAAACCACATGAAACCCGCAAATGCTATTCGTTCACGCACACGTCCATACAAGATGAAAACTAGGAAAAGCGACGTTGCCAGGTGAAAAAAAATCTCCCTACCGGAAAACTTTGCATCGCATAGCTACATTCATCGTAACATATCCGAATGCGAAGTTTCAACTTATATAGGACACCCTAAAGTGGTACTACGCTTTTAGGCCACGTTCATCGTAATTTGCACCCGAATCCGTATATCTTAGGTAGAGTAGCCGTGAGCGTGAAATTTATGGCGAATTTTATACTCTAAATTTTATGTGCTGCGAAATTTTTTCCCCTAGAGTCGTTAATAATGAAGTTTCAAAAGAAAAGTTGGCCTGGCGCCTTGGGCATTTTCTTTCATCACCGAACTTCACCGTATTTGGAGGTTTTTTTCCTTATTTCGCCTTTTTTGTATGTTTCGCTGGTTGCATATATTCTACATCTCGCAATCTCTCTTTACCATCTTGTGTAGGTCATTGCTAGCACGAGACTTGACTCCGCGAGGTACCCGTCAAACTATCCTAATTAAAGCGCCGATCATCTCGTACTTTCGAATACACCGCCAATCAATTCAGACCATCTTAGTTATCGTATGAAAATCTACGACAATCGATGACGCTGCTCGGTACTAAGTAGTAAGTACTAAGTAGAAGTACCCAGCCTCGTGTATGATAAACCAACAATGCCATGTACAAATAAACGCCTTATCGAAACCCATTTACAAGAGACGATAAACGAACGAAAAATTTCTAAGGGCATGGCACACCGAACGCGTTCGATTGATTTACAATGATTACCCGAAGTTTTTTTTTTTTTACGTAGTTACACAAGACGACGAAAAAACACATCGACGGTATGATTAGTGGTTATCGTTGGTAATCTTAACTTATTATACTCGTACTTCTCTCATTTACCCGGTTTCGTCTCTTCTCTTTCTCATTTCCGAACAGATCCGAGCGTCTATTAAAGAAGCTTGTATTTTATATTGAAATTCTACGTCTGCGGCATTTAAAAGCAATAAAAACTATCGAGAATACTAGTTTGGTTGAGTATATAGGGGCGACGGCAACATCGGCGGTAACAGCATCAGCGTCCAACAAATGGCGCGAGATAATGCGTCTTTGAAATATATACATCCTTCGAAAGGTAAGGTATCCACCCGAAGATACGTGAATCGACTCCTCGCCGCGCGGTCATCGATATAATTCAATCTGTCTCCCGACGCTTCTCGACCACCGCGGAACGCGTACGCGTAGCGTAATTATGGCGAAATTATACGAAAAAATGATGAAAAAACCATCCGACTAGATCGTAAAGTATTCCGCGCCACAAAAGAAACTCGTAAATTAACGCCGCCCGAGAATACATGGCAGGCCCTTCGTACGTTATGCCGTTTTTACTCTCTCCTCCTGATTCTACATCGTCTTATGGACCATTTGTAACGACACGACCGGTATACGCGAAAGGGCGCGTCGATCAATCGCATATCGAAATAAAATATTTTTTACTTTCCGCCGAGGCCAGGTCGTTGATTTTGTTTGCGTAATTTATACTTCGCGTTTGGAAAAAAAATTGCTAGCGTTCTCGAAAGAACGAGTATAAACGCCACCTCGTAAATATGTCGAAAAAAAAAATTTTCGCGACAGATAACACAGACTTATGTTCGTCAAAATGGCATTATAACGTAATTTTCGTCGCTTCGGCCATCGTGTACATAATTTACAATTACGCGACCTGTCACATACATATACTCGCGTCCGAATACTCAAAATCTTTACACCGTATGAACCTATGCTCGGGTACTCGTTTTATGGCAACGTACGCGTCGTCGCAGACCTTCGCTTTTCCACGTTTGCAAATTAGTCCTTATTATACTTTCGGGTACGCGACGACAGTATTTCGACGCGAATATCAATACAAACACGAGGGAGGAGGGGAATTTCGAAATACTCAATTAAAAAAATATTAACGGAGCCTTTTTTTGCAACTGCATTATAAAATACCAAAGATCATCAAAAGAGAGGCAAGAGGGGGCTCTTCGTACGCGGCTTTCTAGAACGGCTCGGATACGGGCCATTTTCCCCTACTTCGTTCAATTAATAAGCATGGCTCTTTTTGGTTGGGGAACGCGGGGGGCAGCTCCCCCAAAAGAAATTTTTGAAAATATCGAAAAATTGCCATAAAAAGTTGATGAAAGAATTTTAAAGGAAACAAAAAAAATCACTTTTGGTAACCGTTACAAAAACTTATGGATTTTTTTCTCATGACCGGTTGGCCAGGTATTGGCGAAAAAACCAATTCTGGAAGGAGTTGGAAATTTAGATTTAAAATTTCGTGAAAAACAGAATAACGAAATTCACTAGTAAAAAACCTTAGCTTCGAGGTTATTTTTAAACAATGAAAAAATAATTTCATCTCAATTTTTTTACTCAAAATAGTAGCAACGGGAGAGGGGGAAGGGTGGAGGGTGTTACAAAGAATTATGGACTTACAATTTTTGAAAATTAGCGTCCCCCCAAAAAAGAAGTGATAAAAAAAACCGGGTGATACGCACAAATTGAGGGGGGCACCAGGATACTAGCCCCAGGCGGCTCGGCAAGATTTACCACTCATGCATGTCATAAGTTCTATGATCACCGGCGTCAGTTGTGGGCGGGAGGAGGGGGGTGTCACAATGTAGTGCAACGAAGATACCATCAAAATGTACGATGAAGAAAAAAAAATAGCAAATTTCATACAACTTTTTACAAAAACTAAATAAAATGGTATGAAATAAAGTCTATCTTGAAAATTGAAGGTGCTCTGACAACTGAAAATCCCGCAGCACCTTGAATACTGAAAATAGGCAAAATTGATAAAAGACTAATTTAGCATTTCGAAGGCGATATAACAAATTCACTCGTCGAATCAACACCATATCAACATCTAAGCGACATTCAAGGGAGCTGGTACCTCGATAAGAGGAAAACAATTAGGGGTAATGGAAGTCAAATTCACCACTCGAAAGCGTTGGTTCAAAGGCACAAAAAAGACCACATTGAGCATACTTCTCCATCGCAACTCGCTTTCATATAATTTTTTAACTTGAAATTACAAAATTATACCATAAAAATGTGATTTTATTGCTTCTGCGATGATTTATGTTTTTGTTGATCTTTTTACTACTGGTAAAACTTGCTAGAAATTACTAAAATGAAGTATTTTCCACCAAAAAGATTATTACTCATATGTTTCCAAGTCCTACCAACCATTTCTAATGCTAATCGTTGAATCATGGAAGCTTGATTTCAAACGAAAACAACAAATCAAGGTTTTTTTATTTGTGCTTCGGATAAAAAACATAAATCAATTTCCGATAAATTTATAGGTAAATTGAACACTTTATGCGAAGTTGTTCCATCGAATCGAGGAATAAAATAACTGCGGAAATTATACAAGCAAGTGCCGTTTTCAAATATCCTTCGTGGCTCAAAATTTTCTCATAAAAATGAGTCATTTTGAGTGATTTCGCTTCATAATACATACAAACGAACCGAACACTTGGTCGTATGTTAAAAGCTGCTGATATTTTCATTTTCGTTATTTTTGTAAATTTTAGGTTTTTTGTTGGAGAAGGAAGCTCTCAACGACCGCGGGTTAGTTAAAGGTCACAAATCGTAAATATACTTCTACAATTCTGAGATATCAATTTACCTACAAAATGAACCACGAAAAACCGAAAAATAATAAAACGCGAACGAATAAATTTAGCGAACCCGAGAAGCGACAGGCCTAAAATTTCAGCGTATTGATCCGATCCGGTCGAGCGAAATTGCACGTCAAATTCATCGCCTCTTTGTATCTCGCGTTCATCTGGAAACATCGAATACCAGCAATAAATCTACACACCCACGCACCCACGCGGCGAGCCTCACGAAAAAAAATCAAAATTCTCTGCACATCGACAGCGTGCCCATCGAGGGTGAAATCGTCAACGCCAAACAACAGAATCTCGTCGTGCGTCGACCAAAAACCAAGCCGCAGAAAAAAACCAAACAATTGTCGCAGCGTAATCGCGTCTGGTTGATAAAAAACAAACCTCCGCGATGGTTAAAACACGAGGTGATCGGGGACACGTAACAATGGTAGGACTTTTAATATTTAAATTCATTTAATGACGCTTAAAATTTGTCATTCAAAGGTGAAGGGATGAGCAGAACGAGCGGGTTATCTGTTGCGAATCGTAGCTGATGGTGGGCACTGGGCACTGGGCAGGTGGGCACCTCCGCGTCGACCCTGTGACCGGTACAGATGAGATCTAGCGTACGAGTATTTCCCTTAAGGTTATCGCACTCGTGATGCTGTTAGGTGACGTTTACGTATACATACGTATGTGTACGACAGAGATACTCGTAGAATAAAATACTAAGGTTACTTACGTATATGATTGGCGGATATCTGTGGACATAAATGAACTACGAGTATCGATATTTACGAGTAACTGGCAGCAGGAGGACAACGGTGGTAGTCAACCGCGATGGTCGTCGTAGTTGTAACCGTATATTGTACCATATAATTATTGTAATACGCGAGTTTATATGCACGTGTGTTCGTGTATCGTTGGTTAAGCCTGTTCTCCACTCTTATCATCATTCATACATCAATGTCGTCATCTCACTTACTCAACAAACAGCAAACAACGCTCATAAAACTGTCACTTGTAACATTATTTATATCTATCTTTGTCCCTAGTCATAACACATCAGTCGAATTCTGTCAGGGCCACCCAAAATACGGTCGAATTGGCGCGCTCGGGCTCGTACAAGCACCGTCGCCGTTTCGAATAATTTACAAGCCTATAAACGACGACAAAAAATATACACGAAATCGAACATCGATAATTCCCGCTGCCCCGAGCCTCCCACATTTTCGGCTATAATCGCCGCGTCGTCGATACGAATCACCAAGTATCCGCGAGTACCATCGACATTTTTTTTACGACTTCTACCGTAACACCGTTAACTACCTGCGAAATCGTAAATTTCCCGTCGTGACAGAAGTAAACTTATTAAATCTACGCGTTCTTTTTTTCTCCGTTTTACCATCGATTTTTTTCGTTCCCCTCTGGCGCAAGAATTTTCGGTATTTTTGATAAAGCCTCGTACGAAAACGAAAAAAAAAAAAAAAAAAAAAAAAAAAAAGGCATCAAATGTGTTGTAAAATGCGGTGAGCATTTGAGCGTTTCGAAATCGTTGACGGATGTCGAATCGCGTTGTCATCTCGGAGACCGATAATACCGACGCGATGTAACCGTCAAACGCTCAAAAGGTCGAAAGTTATTCGCCTTTTCCTCGTAATATCGATTTGTTCGACGAAATGATATCGCAGTCAAAGGTCAACTAAGTAAAAGTGCATTGCGACGTTTTCAAACTAAAAGAATCCTTTTTCAATAGCAAATCGTACGCGATATTTCTTTTAAAAAACACGTTCAATTGGTAAAATGACTATTTGGCAACGTGGCGGGAGATATTCTTACTAATAAATTCCATCATTAGGCGAATAACGGTTTTCAATTGCGCTAATTAACGTACTTCGTCGAAGGTTGTACGAATATTAATACGAAGTGCAATATTTTCAGAGTTCAGAGATGATGCATTTTACAGGTGGCGAAATCGGCAACGTAGTAAATTTTTCCCACACATTCGTTACATCTTGAGTCGCTACAAAAAATAATTTTAATCGATTTTTATACTTTTTTTCCCCATTTATTTGCAGAAGCGCGGAATTTGTTGTGATTGCAACGTTGCCAAATTTAAAAAATATACAGACAAATAAAATATGTACAAAAGAGGTCGAATTTTGTCGTTGAACATTGTTTTTGCAAATCTTCATTATTTTGACCTTTGTTTAAACACAAAATTGCATACATCATTTAAGACAGAAATTTGACAACATCGTTTTTACGCTTTTGTTTTCGTTTTATTATACTTCACCAAAATATTTGACTTCGTTGCGAAGAAATAAACATAAAATCAAATCAAAACCATACGAATTCCAATCCTTCCTGAAATCCTCCAGATCTTTTATTTAAAATCCATCGACCATTCCAAATCCACCAATAGATATGGTCAAGAACCCACCACAAATTTTCAAGAACGATCAAACATTAAAAATTATAATTTTATTTTATCCCCGAATTGCATCATTATTTACATTACTTAAAACGTGACGCGAATTTTCCATCAATTTCAGATTACTGGCAACGCAGGTGCCTCCGTGATAAATCAACGCTTCAACTGTCGCAAATTGATTTCCCTAGGCTAGGCAATATTATTGCAAAACATACAAAATCGATAACCTCAGACTTCAGACTGAAGTACCTCTTATCGTTCTAATTATATCCAATTAAAAGAATTGCTAACACGAGACTTCGATATTTCGATCGACGAGTTAATAAGGGAAAAAAGCGAAATTTCTAAATATCGTTAATCTCTCGGATACTTTTCCTCGTCGAATGAAAATATTTGTAAATAAAATCATCGAATACACGAATTAATCCTCGTAACGCGGCGTATTAACGCTAAACAAACCCATGTTTACATTAATCTTTTGTTATGTTACTTTGGCCCATCTCCAGACTCTTCATTTTTCACACATCTGAGAAACCCGTGGAGTGTAAAAAATCACGATTTTATCCATCATCGCGACACCGCGAACACCGCGAGCGGCTTAATTAAAGTGAATTTTTTGGAAATCACTGGTAGCTAGAACATTTCCCACAGCAAACGAGCCGAACACAAAAAACCAAAAATCGTGGTAAATGGTAAACGTTGGTGTCTATCTTTCCGTCTGTTTTATTGTATAATTTATGTTCTTGCGACGCGGTTGCATTACCATCGCTATAGTGAGCTATAACAGTCAACATCCATGAGTCATAAATCCGTCATTTTTGTCAGAGTTCGGCGAAATATACATACACAGTATACGAAGCGACGTTGCCGTTGCTTCAGGCCTTCGCCGGCGCGTATTATTTTTATAGTTTCGAAAAAATGCCACCATAGCTTGCGTATGCAAACCAAATGCCATTAGAATTCCTAATCGTTCAAGGTTCCGGTGGCAACCTCGTCGCGTGGACGCCGCTGCAACGTCGCAGCCTTAATTAGATTAATTATTCTGTAAACTTTACAAATACACCTTAAAATACGCTCGACGTCAATCACATATGCGCGCGCTTCTTCGTGTACTTTAAAACAGGGACACTCGATTATTTCCTCTAAGCACGTTCTACGCGTATGCGCAAAATCACCCAAAAGGTCACACCACCATTCTGAGACGTCACGAGGCGAAAAAAATGGTGCAACTTTGACCGGGTCTCATGGCGTGTGTCAATCACACGACCAAGGCCACGTCGTTTCAGCCAAATACTGGAAAGTATTTTTCCTATTTCAACCGGTTCGCGCATTCGCCCGTAAGAGTTTTTAATGTTCATTCGCACATTTACCGAAACCGGTTCCGATGGTACTTTCTTCGGCTTAAAGACGCGGCGAATACATTAGAAAACGAATTAATATCACTCGATTATCCGGGCAAAAAAATATACCGAGTCAACTTATCTCATTAATGTTTGTAATCAATCTGCGCCCGTTTATACTCGATCTCGTTGAAAAGATCAACGAGTTCAATCACCACAACGGCCTCTAGATCCTGCTGCAACGCCTCAAACCGGCCAAATCTCATACAGCCTACTTTCTCACGTCCAGCGTAAAAACACACGGTGGCGAAAATCGTCGTGACAATTTAACCACCGCGGGCTAAACAAATTACCAACTTTGGGGTTGCTTTTCAAGTATCCGAACGAGAAAAAACTTCGTGGCGTTAAATTCGTGAGATGTCGTGGAAAACTTGGCGTACGTAGTATGTGCGCGCAGACGAAAGACGAAAGACGAAAAACGAAAGGAAAAAAAATTTAACACGTAGCGATTTTTAAAACAACAGAAAGACGATGATTGACGTACATCTCGGGACAGCTAAACGCGTACAACATCAACTATCCTACAAAAATAAGACCTTTAGAAACAATATTCAATAAAAAAGACAGGCTATGTTTACATTCGTGAACAGCTTCGAGCAATGCTCGATTTATTTCCTTTATAAATAATGCTTCCACCGTAAATTGGTTCTTTTGACTTGAGGAATTCATAACACAAAAATTACACGTACACCTACACAGGTCCATCCAATTTTTATCGAGGGTTTTATTCTTCGCCTCTCTGAAGTTTTTCGGTGATATCTCGAAAACTTGAAGAGGTACGAAAAAAAGCTAGCGTATCAAAATTTTCCCCTTTCAATTTTCTTCAACTTTTGTCTCGATAATTTTCGTCTCAGATGGACCTTTGGTCCTCAAACGACCTCTCATAAGGGAAACGCCTATAAAAATGGACAAAAATGATAAAAAAAACTGAACATTTTGTGTGAAAAATTTTACCACGTTATACGTATTGAAGAGACATTTTGAGGACAAAGGGTTGTCCTGAAGTGAAAATTGTCGAAACCAAAGTTGTAGAGAATTGAAAGTGGAACATTTCGACACGCGAGACTTCTTTCCTATCTCTTCAAGTTTTCGAGATACCTTGAAGAATCTTTTCAAAACTCAAAAAAATCTCTAAATACGAACGATGGGCACATTGCAGCACTCAAACAGATCAAATCGGACATTACAGTTGATCACTCCTCATAAGGCACGCTTCTAGGACGCAACTCAACGTCTTATCGCCACATCTTGAATTCAACATTGCTCGATTCTTCCACCGAATGTGAGCAGACACCCCACGCTTGACAGATTTCAATCCATCGGCGTACCGAAACCGACGTAACGTTATTTTTAATGAAATCGGAAAATTTTCTTCTCAAGCTCCGCGTACCAAGCGACCAAGATCACCTTCGGGGACTCGCGAACAAACAATTTCGGTCCGAACTCCGAACGTCGAGCCAACGAACCGTAAAAAAACTTAGTCCCGCAAGAAACGCTCAGATTGACGTTTGATTGACACCTTGATAGGTTTTTTAATTGAGCGCGTCATCGACGCTGACGGACAGATAAACAGCGTATATTTAAATACACGATAAACCTCACCGCAGCTATTACCGAACAGGGACATACCTTTGGTAAACGAGTATCAGAGCTAACATTCCGTCAATCTTCCCAAATACCGTACGTATGGCCTTTTGTGAACAGGAGTCGTATATTTTTCCACGACCGAACCCCGTAATTACCGCGTCTCAAATGACTCCTTAGGTTTTTTGACCACACGTTCTTTCTCTTTTCACTTGCTAGTCGCTAGTCGCTACGTACGGAGGCACCCAAACGCGCGTTAGCTTCCAATACATCGTGTATAATTAGCCTCCTAAAAAAGACCGCAGCTCGCGTATTCCGAAAAAATAAAACGAATACTACGTATAAACGAGCCTGTCTATCGTGTACGCGCAATTATTCCTCTAAATTACCGGCTACTAATGTGATAGTAGTGTTTCATTCTTGAAAATACGATACCGTCTCTGTGTTTCTCTTCTTTTCAACGTACTCGACGTCTACTAACACGTTATTATGGTTCTTCTCATCTTTCGTTTATTTGTATACTCGTACACTAATACGTTTCGTTCATATTTACGAGTCGTGTATCGCAGAAGTGGCCGCGGACTTCATATGGAGCTCTTTCATTCGTGTAATTCACTTTTGAATTGCTTAAGCCACCGCGTAGACGCGAAATTTATCAATTCGAGTTTTCCGAGGCAGTTGGTAGCACTTGTAATTCGAAATCACCTGAAGACTCCTCATCAAGAAACTCTGCTCTAAGGCAAAATATCTCCTTTTATCTTCATTTCTCAACAGTTCTCAATCTGACCTCTGCAGTTTAAAAAATCTACACTAAAAATTGAAAAAAAACCGTCTCATCTCCAAAAAGCTCAATCAACCCACCGCAGCACCGCAAGATTTCCAGACCACTTCGATGCCAAAAAAAAAATCACATTTAATCCTTCAACCAGAATTCACATCATTCCAACACCCACATTCGAGTCAACAAATCAAACTAAATCCTCCACACATTTTCAAATTACCACAGAAGCGAAATTGTATTCCATAAAAATGTAAATTACCTCGTAGGAGTACTTTTACAGGTCTAATCATCGCATCGGCGTCAAAGGTCGACATTTACTTCACACATGACACACGCGCACCGATAAAACGCGCATTTGATCCATACCTTTGCACGTCCGCGGATGTAGCAGCAAGTAGGTACGTTTAATAAAATGAAACGAGATATCCCAGGAGGGTTGTTGGTCGTAATCCAAATAAAGCCAACGATATCACCTGGCATCCGTAGATACCATTGACTGACACCTGACACGATTGCGTGGATAGAAAAATTTTCAATTTTCGACTCTTCCCAAAGTTAATAACACCTTGGTCGTGTTATTTTTACGCAACGACAATTTTTCCATTTTTCTTTCACGGCTATTAAATTATAGTAAAAGCGAGAAAAAAAAACTTTTCGTCACGGAAGTTCAATTTCCAAGTGAAACGTTGTCAGTCGATTATGATGACAGAATTAAAGAGTTGTACTTTGAACAAACGTTAATTCTGTATAAGTCACGATAACAGAGGCATCGAGTTTCTAGACGTTTAAAAATACCACGTCGTTTTGTCGTCTTCGTCGTCTTCGTCGTCGTGACTTAAGGAAACCACGTCGAAAACGGATTATGTCGGTTTTCGATTTTTAATTAAGCCGAAATTAGACGTTATGTGACTCCGTCTCCCCTCGAGTCTTCTACGTAGTCTGCGTAGCACTTCAGGTAACGCGTTCGTGTAACCAAGTCAGATATATATCATTGGCTAAATGTCTCGTCTCGTCCTTGACGTGTACCTTTCAGAAATACACCCCGAGCTTCGTATCTTTTTACCAACTTGTACGTCGATTTCGATGTTTAGGGAGATGTCGTCGCCGCGTTAACGCGTAGTTTATTAATTTTCAGCTTATTTCTCCCTACTTAGATGAACCATTCTTTGGCTGGGTTCTTACGATGGGAATTTAAGAAATTAGGGGAATCAACGTCGAGGCACCAATTACCAGGCATGGTAACGAGGACACCTGTTTGGGATACGGTGTCGACGTGGTGATAATTTCTTCAAAGTGGGTGCAAATACCTCCAAACGAAATCCAAGGTAAATAGAAGAGCGATCTGGTAACATTTTGAAGTTTTTTTTGTCACTTTTTCAAGACTTAACGAAGAACTGCAAATTCCTTTGAACCAACAGCATAATTTTAAATAAGAAATCAAAGGAGACATGTTGGAAGGTTCTAGTAGGGTCCTAATGATATTTTGTGCCAGTTCCTGAACTGTTTGAGGCCCAAAACTTTCAGCAAGTCTAAGAAGACACATCAGAAGGATCTAGCAAGGTTCTAGTTTTTCTATGTACTGGTTTCTTTGAAACCAAGAGCTAAGCTTTCAATAAGAACTTCAAAGATACACAGAAGAATCTAGCAAGACCCTAACAGTCTTCTTGACCAGTTCCTGAAGAGGTTAAACCAACAATTTCTTCGAACCAAGAATAGTAAAACTTTCCATAAGAAGCTGCAAGAAGGATCCAGTTAATTCTTGGAGGTTCCTCTTGGCATTATTCAAAACATTTATATCCGCTCCAATCTACTCTTTCATCTCAAATGACTGATCCACAAACTACAAAACTTCAGAGGCAAAAAAAAACATATGTATCCAGCAGCAAACAAAGCACGTCTATAAAACACCGAACAAGTAATGAAGAATGGTATGTAAGAACACCAAGTTCTTATCTCCATCCTTTCCATCTTCTTCACCCTTTATGCATCACACCGACTCTTGATGGTCATCTACCAGCATTTTTCAGCAGCCATTACCTCGGGAGTTCGAATCGGAATGCGATTTAAATACTCCGAGAACATAACCATCATAGCATACCAGTCTCCCTCATCTCACTGGGCATTGCCCACTAAACTTCGCAAATCCACCATTTTGGCAACTTGCCTCCTCTTGCGACATGTCTCAACCACGCTTCGCGAACGTCGATAAAATCTGTAATCGTTTCCAATCAAACTCACCAATCGAGTTACCGATACGCTCAAAGTATCACATCACGGTGACCTACACCGATAACCAGAAACCTCGAAAACGCTAATCTCCACGAATCCGGCGTCCGATAATGTATGACATAATTCGAAGATTCTCTTCGGCGACTCGCGGCGAAGTTAAAAAGACCAAACCGTTGTCATTATATCAGTTAAATCAGTCATTAAGGTTGGCATGAACGGTACCCGGAATTTATGTCCTCCGATGACTAGTTTTTTATTACGTTCATCAAGCAAGGTACGCGCTAACGATAAAAAATACGTCCATTTATCGAAAAAAAAAAATTCCCGATAAATTAACCAGACTGCGGAGGGCAAGAGTAGACGGATTTTGATGAGATTTGAACGGACATTAAGAGAGAAAGCTTCGGATAAAGCAAACGAGTCGCCATCGTAACGACTCCTCGCCACGGATGGCTTTTCTTGTGAACATATACAAATTTAAAATGTCACCCGCTTGATGGATAATGTTACCAGTTCGCGATCCTTATATACGAGTATTTTCCACATGTAATAAAGAAAAAAAAACAGGTTTCAGTTTTTTCTCCTTTGCTCTTCGTTTAGAAGGGAAAAAAAACATCACCAACACATCGAATCATAGTATAATCAAGTTTGTAACCTACACTAAAACCTATTAATACCGCATCCTATCGTAATCTTTCTCGTCATTCGAACGCGGCGTCAACCGGTTACTTATTTTACTCTAGTCGCATATAAAGGAGACATTTTCGCTTCAAAACGTGCCAAATTTTATCCGAGGACGCATTCGAACGTACGAGTAAATTGGCACATATTGAATAGCGAGTACCGAGGTACTCCAATCAGCACATACGATCAACGAATCTGGCGGCTAATTGGAGTAAACTACGACGTTCGATTGAGTTATTTGAGCGCACTGGAAAAACGTAGCGCGGATTCCACGACAACGAAACAATGCGAATACCTACTAGTTTGTCGCCGAATTGCGTTTAAGCAATAAGTTGATGGCGCAGTTGCTCATTACCATACACGAGTAGAAAGCTATCATCACATTGTCGTTTAGCATCTGTGTGGACGATCTCCTGTAGCAATTTCAAATTCAGCATTGAAAAAAAAAAAAGATTCGCCCAACAATGCAACTGGTTGGCGCAGTTAACCAGTCGCTATTGTCTTGTCTATTCAACTGACATTTCAAACTTTCCATAATCGTAAATTTCCCGGCTAAAATACGAATCCGAACATTAAGATATTAGATTTTT